>CAJQUW010008352.1:0-200224 GCA_907163375.1 Prostheceraeus crozeri | reverse complement strand
TTTATAATATTTTATATAATTTATAATTAAATTAATGTATTATTATTAATATTGGTTATTTTTAATATATATATATTTTATTTTTTTATTGTATGTAATATGTATTGATGTATATTATAAATTGTATTTATATATTCATTAATTATTATTATTATATATTTATAAATAAAATTTAATTTATTTTTTTTGTTTATATTATTATTATATATATTTAATTATTTTATGAATTATTGTATTATTTAATTATATTATATAATATAAAAATTACTTCTATTTTATATTAATTTATTAAATATATAATATATTTTAATAATTTTAAATGTATTTATTTTAAATTATGTATAGTTAATGGTAATTTTTCTTATATTTATTTTAAATTTGTATATTTATTCATAAATTATGTATTATGTATGTATTATATTGTATATTAAAATTTAATATTCGTATTATTATATATTTTTATAGTATTTTTAATGGTATTTTATATGTACTAATTAAGTATAATATGTATATTTTATTATTATGTTAATTTGTATTTAATTATATTTATAAGTATTTCAAAATATTAATAATATTTTATATGTTATTATTATTAGTTAATTAACGTAATTCTTTAATATTGTATAATTTGTATTAATTATAGTATATTATTAATATTATAATTATGATATTATATAGTATTATAATTTAATATTTATGTATATATATATTATTTAATTGATATATTAAAAGTTATTATTTTTATTATTGATAATATTTATAATGGTATTTATATATTATATTTATTTATTGATAGTATATTTTGATTTTTTAGATTAGTATTATTTATGAATATATAGATTATTATTGGGGTGGTGGGGGGGGGTATGATTGATTATATATATTATATTGATGATATTAATATATTTATATGTATATATATTTATATTTAAGTAGTATTAATATATATATTTTTTGATTATTAGTATATTTTGATATATATTATTATATATTATTTGAATATTAATATATATTTGGAAAAGTATCTGTGTTATGTTATTATTATAATTGATTTTATATATTTATATTATTATATATATTCATATATTAGTGTTTATATTAAATTATATATTATATATTAATATTGATTTTTATATTAATATATATTGATTATTATATATATTATATTTATATTTTGATTTTATTATTTGATAAATATATTGATATTTTTGATTATATTTGATATTTATATAATGTATTATTATTTATTGATGATGGATTTATATTATATGATTTTATTATTATATTTTGTGATAGTTGGAGATGTATGATATGTATTTTTATTATATATATAATTATATTTGTTGATTATATATATATTATAGATATTTTATTTAAATATTTTAATTTATTAGTAATAGATTTATATTAATTTATATATATTATATTATTATATATAATATATATTTGATTAATGTAATTTTTTATTATATGGATATTTTGATATATATTTATTAAAGAATTGTATATTTATAATAATTTAATAATTTTTATTATATATATTTTATGATATTGATTATAATTAAAAATATATAATCTATTTAATATATTTATTGATTAAATTATTAATATTTTATTAATTATGATTATGATATATAATTTGAAATTATATATTAGATTATAATAGTATATTTAATATATTATTAAAATATATGTAGATATATATTATAATATTAGTATATATATGATATATATATTTAATTATTAATATATATATAATATATGATTTAATTATTTGTATATTTTATATACATGATAATATGATATATTATTTTTAAATTTATTATTATTATTATGATATATTTATAATATATTTAATCTTAAAAATATTAAAATAAATAAAATATTTTATCAATAAAATTTACTATAATATAATTTTAAAATTATTTACTAAAACACTATTCTAATAATTACTTACTAAATTTATACAAATCTAAAAACATACATAATACTTAATTCTCAATAACATTACTAAACAACATCATAAATAACAAATCTATCAAAACACTACTATAAATAACTCAACTCTACAAACAAAACAACACATATAACCAATCCACACAATCTAAACAAACACAACTATCTAAAATTCAACAAAATAAAAAAATACACATCTAAAAACACAAATACAACATTACTAACAATATCATCACAATAAAATCCACACAACAATAATAAAAACAAAATAAACAAACTCACAAACATAAATAACTAATATACACAAACAAAAAACAAAACAACAAACATCACACAAAACAACCACAGAAAACCAAACACAAACACAAACCCTCAAAAACACCAAAACAAACCACCAACAACACCCAAGAAACAAACAATCAATCACTCAACAATCCCACAGGAAAGAAAGTCAAACTCATCAACCCACAATAAACACAAAAAATCAAAACTCACCAACCAACACCCACAACACAAAAATCCATACAATCAAAAAAACAAAAACACTCAACCAAACCACTCACCAAAAAACCCCACACACAACAAAAACCAAAACCAAAACAAATTCAAAACCAACAAAACACAAAACAACATCTACCGCGGTAGAGTATCAACACCAATCAACAACCTACACAATTCACTCGAAACAAGAAAAACACCCAAAACTCCACAAAATCAAACACAATATCACACAACAAACTCAACAACAAACAAACAAAAACAAACACACACAACACAAATCACAACCCACACACCACATCAACACACACCTACACACCAACTAACTCCACCAAAACCACCACACAACAACCCTCAACTAACACATATTCACAAACATAACCACCATCACCAACCTCACCCCGCTCAAAACCCACCAAACACTCGCATCAAATCCAAAACACCAAAACCCCACCTCCAAGCTTCAATCAAACCACACACAATCCACAACAAACCACACCCACACAACCTCCTCACACACACCAACCTCAAAACTCCCAACTAATCCAAAAAACCCATTCAAAAAAAAACAAACAAACAAACAAACCACCACAAAAACAAACCACAAAACCAAACCACACCAATCTCAACAACAACCTCCAAAAACATATAACAACAACGCTCAACCAACAAACCCCAATCACCCACCCCCATCACACACATACCAACCACCACCAACACCTCCAAATCACACAAACAATACAAGAAAACACGACATCAAGCAGAACATCACAAACCACAAACACACACAAACGACAAAACACTAAACACAACACCATCACCCACAACCTCCCAAACATCCAAACCAAAATCAAACACCTCAACAACCACACCAAACCGCTCAACGCACCATAGCACGCTCATGCATCAACACTCTCCATACTCAACAAAAACATAACCTATCCACACACACAAATCTACAACAAGACAAACAACACTAAAACAAACCCACAACCACACCACATAACAACCAAAACAATCCATCACAACTCCCCAACACCACACACAACCACACAAACACACACAACAAAAACCACCCAAACAAATCCCAACACACACACAACCCACACAACACTCACACAACACAACACCAAAATCTCGAAAACGAACACACACACCCCAACACTACAACAACAAACACCTCCAAGACAAACACACACAACACACACACACAAACCACAAGACACAATCAAAAAAACACACAAAACGCTCTCTACACCAAAACACAAAGCTCCAATCACTAACCCAAACACTCCAACCCCAACAAAACACAACACCACAACACCACCACACTACACAACACACACCCACAACAATCACTACAGTACACAAACACACAACATACCCCAAACCTACACAACACAAACACACAACACACACACACCAATCAACACACCACCCAACAACACCACACAAACCAAATGGCTGGAAAGCTGGGAAACACGGGGGGGAACACAGGGGGTGGGGGAAAACAACACAAACCACAACACACAAAACACACCAACCAGCAACACACACACCCCTCACAAAAAAACAACCCCAGCCACGACATAACCACAACTACACACATACAACAAACATACAGACACACACACCAAAACAACACACACCACACAAAATCACACAACACACACAATCAGATACACGCTCCCTCAACTACAATTTATAATACTAAGCACTATACTAATATAAACAAATATTTATTTAATATTTCTAACTCTATACACTCTTACTTAATCTTCTATCAAAATTCACACAATAAATTTAAATCGACTCAAAATTCTCATTTTAAACACTAAATTTCAATATATAAATCTTAAAATCTACACAACTATCAAATTAACTTATACCAATTTTTATAACAATTATCTAATATAATTTTCTTAAATTATCTAATATAAATCTCTTTTATAAATTACTATAATACTCCAAACTTCAAAATACTATAAAAACTCCTATCACAAAAATAAAAAATATTTCTCATATAATTTATCACTTTACGTGCAAAAATCTAATATTACCCAAAATATAATTCCAATTTAGAAAATAGCTTCATATTTTTCATATAAACTATTTCTCAAAAACAACAGCTATAGAACATCATATCAATTAATTTTATCAAATAATATACAAATTTATTCCTATTTTAAACAAAATATATCAAAAGCTCATAACTCCATCTATTTTATAAAATTTATAAAATTAACCTTCAAATATTAAATAACATCTATCATTTAACTAAATAAACAACATAATACATTTATCAATACATCCTATTCTATATATCTATATAAATTATCATTTAACCATATATTCAAAAAAATTTAATATCTCTGATCAATTCTAAAATATCAAATATATAAAAACTCATAATAAATCTATATATTTAATACTCATCAAAATTCTATTACTAACAAAACTCTATTTTAAATAGTACTTCACTATAAAAATTTATACATAAAATAAATACCTATCTCAATATATAAATTAAATATCATACACACTAATTCAACACAACAAACGACATTATTCTATAAAACAACCCAATAAAACAATCAAAACTTAAAAAATCTTTATTAACTAATCAAAATAAAAAACATAATATTTCAATAACTAAACCTTTATTTCTATTATTATCCAATATTTCTTCCAACTCTTAACTTAATAATTTACCTTATCATAACTTAATCACAATAACAAACTTTTTCTTTATATCACTTACTCATATTTTTAAACCCACATAACTATTAACGTCTTCATACTTAAACAATATAATCCTATTTAACAATACATAACTCACAATAATCTTCCTTTCTATAACATCTACAACTTTAATTCCTAAATAAAATAACAAAAAACGTCCCTGCCAAGCAAAATATACTTATAGTAATTTTTACATTCTCTAAACAAAACATAATTCAAATATAATATCACTATAATTTATAAATATCAATCAACCTCTAATAATCTAAATAATTAATTATAAAATATTTATATCAAAAGCACTTCAAACATATCTCTATCCATCATTTTAATCCTCAATCAATAATTCATATCATATTTATTAATTTATTGTCTATTTAATATCTTTTATTCTATTTCCTATTAATAAAATATTCATCTCCTAACATTAAATTTATAAATTATTCAATAAAATATTCTCTATTCAAATTCTATATTTATATTATTTTCGCTCTCACAAATAACAAACACTAATTTCCTAACTTCTATTAATCATATACAACAACTTCTCGACATTATTTTTAAAAATCACCTCAACACTCCACTAAAACACAACCACTACACATAAAAAAAATACAACAACAATCCACAAACAACCAACAAATAACAAAAACACACCACACACATACCACACACAACCAATTCACCACACCCAAACAAAAAAACACACAACACTCAACACATCTAAACACGACACACAGCACAACCACAAACAAATAAACCCACACCACAACACACTATAAAATAACCAAACCCAATAATCCAAACAACACACCACAACCAACAAACAAACACTCATAACCTCCTAAAAATAACACACATAACAAAAAAACAAATTCCAACATAACAACATCCACAGCCTAACTAATAACACAACACTCACATATCCCCCACACACACTAAAACCCACAACCAAATACAAAACCAATACCACAACAAACACTAACACATAAAACAACAAAACACACACACCACATAACCAAAAACACACCAACATTAAACCCCCACTAAAACAACCAAATAACACAACACAACAAAAACCCCCCCCCCAAAAAAAAGACCACATAGCAAACCACAAACACAACAAACGCACCCACAACACAAAAAAGCACACAAAACATAAACTAACACACTACAAACATACACCCCCCCCCCCACCACCCACCCCACCCCCCACAAACCACAAACACACAAACTCAACCAACACCCTCAAAAAAAACAAACACCAACAAATCACAAACAGCAAACAAACGAAAACCACCAACTAAAACAAAAAACAAACACACACCACAAACAACAATAAAAACAAACACAACTCAACACAACACCCCACACAACACACACAACTACAAAAAACCAAAACATCCAACCCACGACCAACTCAACTCACACACAAAACCACAAACATCACAACAAACAACAAAACCAAAAAAATACAAAATCTGAACAATAACCCCCTCATTACCCACCCACTCGCAGTATCGATAGTCGAGACCGACTGTCGAACCAAAACCGCAAAAGTTCTGGCTTTGGTTTCCGATCTGGCTTGCGTTTTGGTCGATGAAATGATTTACAATGCGGTGCAATTTCCCCATTGTCATTCAAGTACATTTAATCATTCCCGTCATGTCATACCCGCATTTTGTCAAGGAAACTTCATTCACCTACAATGCCGCTTTGCTTAGTTCACCATTCATAATTTTCACTTACCGTAAAATGGGGTAACTTTGGCCACGTGGGGTAACTTTTGGCCACTACAGGATATTTGTTTTTTGCATATCTCTCTCTCGCCAAAATAGTCGTTCTAATTGATATAAATGAGTTTGATGTGTAGCATGAAATCATGGGAACATTTTCATGTATCATATACCATTCTTAGGTTTTTCGTGATGGAATCACAGGCTATTGAATAGGGTGTACTTTTATATGTTGAAAATAGTACATGCAAACTTCTTTTAGAAAGGTAACTTTCTTGTTGAGGTTTTTGATACTATCGTGCATGATAGGATGAACAATGAATCGATTGACATTGCATGAGCAATTTGTTGCAAATATTCTCTTGGATAAAGAGTCATTGCGGGTGGCCATTCTGGTCATTCTTATTTGACATCCTGAATAGAAAAATCATGTTTGCAACAATGGTGAAATAGTGTAGGTCAATCAGTATGTATTAGCTCTGACCAAATTTAAGTTAATCTCAGAACTTTACTGTTGTTTTAAATAGTAGAGTAGAAACATGTACATGTATTATAAGATTGCATCCATCGACTCGTAATTATCGGTTGCAATTTGTTTACCAGTTTCAGTTTTTGCAACATACGCACCTCGTATAAGGGGTGTGGATAAAGTTAACAACAGTCGCAAATTTGTATGTTGATTTGCTTAAGTTCCATTCATAGATATTTCACAAACTGGCCGTGCGTTAGGTGATCATAGATATTCATTATAGACTTTTGACTGAAACCTTCTCTATCTCTCTATGTATTTATTTTGGATGCATATTTTCACTCCTCAATGAAGATTTCGGACATTTGTTAAACACTATGATAATGAGAAAGAGAATTACCATAGATATTTCGTCCTCAACAAAGAAATCTGAGGTTTCCAATTTTCATGTTGTGAAAATAGCGTTGTGAGCAAAGCTTTTTAAATTGAATTTTGATTTTAAATGTAAGACAATTACAGTTGCTTTCCTGATCAGTCATATCCCCTGCATCCCCTTATCTCATGAGCCGAGCAAGGAGCAAAATATTGCGAATGCTCCTCAGTTAACTGAGCCATCCCCTGCATCTGATGCGTCTGACTCTGATGATGAGTGGCTCCCTTCCGTCTTTACGAGAACATCTCGTGGCTATAAACTTGGTTAGTTTCTTATATAATATACATTTTATACATGTATGCTACTCAGTTAAGATAATTTTTCCATTGAAATTATAATCTCTCGAGTAGAGAAATAAAAAAATAGTTTTGATTTTTTTCACATTGGTGTGGACAAGTCGGCCCTACATGTATAAAGATGTATAATGCAGAAAATGGTACAATTGCTTCAATAATTCGTTATATGATCAGGAGAATGCAAAAATCTGTCCGTGTAATATAAACCCTAAAGAGACAATAAGAAAACCAAGAGGTACACACTTGATGAGGTAACTTTGGCCGGGTGGCCAAAGTTTCCCCATCGTGTGGTAACTTTGGCCACCCACTAAGATATCAAAATCCAACAAATTGGAATTTACAAATCACGAACTTTCAAAGCAAACTTAAAGCTTACCTCCTTCCCCTTGATTGCCAATTTTGAAATCTTTAAAAAATGTTCAGAGCTTTATGGAAACAAAGAAATATTTTGAGAAGTGGCCCAAAGTTACCCCATTTTACGGTACTATTTAAACACACACACAATTCATAAAACGCGACACATTACAATCTTAGTTTAAATTTTATCATCACAATGGTTGGATCTACTGAAAGATCTGTTCGATTGGAGACAAAGCGGAGAAGAATTCAGAAGTTAACAAAGGAAATCATACATCTGCAAGCACGAAGTAAAATATTCTTACACTTGGATATGAGAAGAATTTTTGAATATATCGGAGACTCGCACATCAATTATACAATTGATAAGAAAATATTAAACTTAATTGAACAACGGCAGACACTAATATTTTCTTTAAATAGAAACTTATCACAAGAACGGGACGAACAAATAATTGAACAAGCAACAATATCATCGAACAACGTCGATACAACAGGGCCGCCAACTTATGAGCAAGTTATGAATCAAATTAACGAAGAACAAGCAGCGCAACAGCAAGCAGCGCAACAACATTAAGTGAAAGTGTTAATC
This sequence comes from Prostheceraeus crozeri, assembly GCA_907163375.1. Lineage (NCBI taxonomy): Eukaryota > Metazoa > Platyhelminthes > Polycladida > Euryleptidae > Prostheceraeus > Prostheceraeus crozeri. Next base: position 191,145 of record CAJQUW010008352.1, on the reverse strand, counting down.
TTATTAGTTAGTACTAGTGAACATCCTTCATCGCTTGTTCATAACATAATTTCTTTTCATATAGCGTACTCTATCTTTGTGTTTTTCTTTATTCAATTCACTTGTTTTTAACTGTGATAACGAAGGATATATTTTTGCGGTTTCATCCACTTTTGTTTCATCCATTTTTAGAGAAATATTTTTAGTCACATAATTTTAGTTATCTCATATTTTAAAAACCTGAAAGATGGATAAAATTCATGAATTTGAGTTTCTTGAATTTTCTGATTCTTTCGGTGTCCTTGAACGGTCATGATTTTCAAAGTAAAAAATGATCTAATTCTGAATTTTGAAATTCTCAACTTTTATGATTTTCGGTGTCCTGGAACGGTCAAGATTTGTAAGGTGAAAATTGTAATTCTCAAATTTGAGATTTTGAAAAATTTGAAAAATTGGGTACTTTTAAAAACGCCTAAATTTATGAATTTAGGTTTTCATAACCTGAAAAAATGACCAAAATTCATGAATTTAGTCGTTTTTAAAAATACTATTTTTTTCAAATAATGATACTTTTTAAATGAACTAAATTCATGAATTTAGGTCTTAAGAACCTGAAATAATGACATAAATAGATAAATTAAGTCGTTTTTAAAGATACTATTTCTTTGAATTTTATGGTGTCCTGAAACGGTCTTTTTCCCATTACTAGTGTGTAAAGAGTTGATTAGGAAAATATATAATAGTCAACGCATGAAAGTTTCTTGTTCTCCAAGCTAGGAATATATGAACATCATTCATCAGTCAGTGTTGTATTTTAACATCCATGTTTTGTACAAGGTAGGATTCGTGGGACGTTTTATGATAAATGGTTGGATAAATTCATGAAGCTTTGAGTAACACACAAACCAAGTATTGAAACGAAAAACAAGAGTGAGAAAAAATGTGTGACATTAAAGACTTATGTATATCATGCTAAACATAAGGTAATGATGATGGATAGGAATAAGCGATGTAAGTAATGTCTTGTCTCACATGTGTTTACTTATACGTTTGCTGTAATTAACATGGGGATAGAACTGTAGATCTCACCAGTATGACTTTTCAATGTGAAGCATCTTGAAACTCAAGGTAGACAATGACCAAAGAGTAAATAAAACCTAAGTGAAATACAAGGTCATACAGAGGTTTAGGACTCTACGACGTCTGTAGTGTTGATATGAATGTTGTTCGACAGATTGGAATCGTTAAATGATCTGCTGATATGATTTACAGTGAACAAGAAAATCAGTAAGAGGAGTGATAGGAAAACGTCTTCACAAATGCAGACAAGTGAAAACTCTACTAATTGACTGCATGCATTTTGTCATCAATCATTAAAGTGAATTTAGTTCATGCGAGTTACATGAATGTTAAAAGTCTTATGCTGACAGAGACATAAGTTTACTAAATTATACAGCAAAACTCCTAAATCCCTAAATCCATAGGATAGGTGTCCCTGTGTTGAGATTTAGGGATTTAGCGTTTTAAAAGTGTAAGTTGCATAGATAAATCACTAAGTCCATAGCATAGTCAACCCTATGACAAGACTTAGCGTTTTATATGATCCATGTTAGCAATATCTGTTCGTGTAGAATGTGACTCAATGAGTTTATTCAGATAATGTATCATCAATTTCATTCATTTGGTTATATGATGAAGAAAGTGTGATATAGAAGTGAAAGCAATCTCAAAGTTTAGAACACATTATAGTAACATTGTAGGAATAGTAAAGTGAAAAGTTATGTCGTATGAAATGAGTGATGCTAGACTAGCTCACATTGAACTCAATTGTTAGTGTAACAAAACGCTGTGTGGGTTTTAATGCATACTTCATGATATGTTATTCCTACTTTCGCACTCAGTGTCTTGCTTGCATCAACAAATTACTTCAATCTAATTTTTACATGATAAAATCAATAGTCCTAATGCTGTATGATGATATCTCGATGTGTCACTACTCTTACTTCTAACGATGAAACTGTTTCATACAGATTGTTACACTACCTATTCATTACACTTTGCAATCTCAACCTTTGATTTCATCGAATATAAACCTCTACTTTACATACAACAACTATGTCATCTGTTCTTTCTTATACTTTCGAAAAGACTGTTGCATCCATAAACATGACATGATACAATTGTAGTACCTTTTAACAGTGTCTACTTTCGCACTAAATCCCATACATTCATTTCAATGCAAGCTAGTTCAATTCATTGGTAGTAACTGTAGACCTACATCTAACCTGAGCACTATGTTTACAAATGTTTTGTGCAGATGCTACAATATTGTTAATTCAAAATGTGTTGCTGGCGACAGCACGCCAACAGTGTTTCATGATAGACCAGGGCATAGGTTTGCAGGACAATAGGCATCGGTGATTGCTCACAATCCTATCTGCTGTCAGCGTGTTGGCGACAGTTTCCATTCAACTTCAGTCAATAGGAAAGATGATGACGGGAAATCTCTGATGACCATTCAGGTCAGCACATCAAGCATGAAAATGAACGATAGGTTGACACAGTCGCCCTACAACTACCAACCGATAGTCTAAAGCGATTTGATTGCGTGAACAAGACATTTGAAAGGCTTTGCATTCTTTATTTCACAAATCATTATGTCTCGCACTCCGATTGAACAAGTTACCCCACATAGAATTACTTATATGGGCGAAACTTTTCTCTCCGACGTGTGTAAGGATATGGTACTTCAGTTTATGAAATACTATTCCTTATTCGACGAATCTAACGTTGTACCTCCACCCGAATCCCCGATGATGGATCTGGAGAAATCTTCGAGTGAAGAGGAACGTGACGAAGAAGGAATGAGTGTCAGTGAAGGGGAAGGAGAGACGTGGAGTGAGGACATGGTGGAAAATGAGGAGTCGGCAGTGGAAGCGAGTGAAGATAAAAATGAGAATATTGTGACATCAGATGATGAAGTAAGATTTTTACGCATGCATACGAATGGCTGTCATCTCAACTCGTTCATGTTTTCTTTGAGTGATGGCGTATCACATGTTCTTTAAAAACATAAAGTAATCACATACCACACAGACAACGCACTCTCTCTATACCTTTCCTCGTGAATACATCATGAGTTCTTATAAGAACTTTCTTCTAATGCAGCTAAAGCGGTCCCAAGCCCGAAACATATCTTCGGATATGGAATGATAAGGAGAAGGACAAATGATGAAATGGAATGTAGGGAGGCCAAACTTGTACCACGTGCAGCCACAAACACATTTCTATCTTCATCAAGATGACATTCAATCACTTGAATTCTAATGTGACCATCACATCCTTAGATCTCAGTACAGTCAACTCTCTAACGTGCTTGTAAAACCTAACATCTTAACTTTACAAACAGTGAAATGATTCTAACATTACTTCAAACTTTACAAACATCAACTTTACTTCCAATTTTACAAACACTGAAATGATTCTGACAAAATTCCTAACTTTACAAACAGTGACATGGTCACGACTATATTTTATACTTCATCTATCTTACAAACACTGAGATGTCTATGACATTATTTCTAACTTTACAGTGACATGGTTATAACTTTATTTCTGACTTAACAAACAGTGACATTGTCGTGACTTTATTTTATACTTCACCTATCTTACAAACACTGAAATGGTTCTGATATTATTCCTAACTTTACAAGCAGTAAAATGGTTGTAACTTTATTATTAAGTCAATCCACTCTGTTTGAAGCGAAACTTAATGTGAAAAGAAAACGCACAGTATCTACATGATATGTTATTGAAACCCACAAAGCTTTTTGTTACACTGACAATTCAGTTCAATGTGAGCTAGTCTAGCATCACTCATTTCATACGACATAACTTTTCACTTTACTATTCCTACAATGTTACTATCATGTGTTCTAAACTTTGAGATTGCTTTCACTTCTATATCACACTTTCTTCATCATATAACCAAGTGAATGAAATTGATGATACATTATCTGAATAAACTCATTGAGTCACATTCTACACGAACAGATATTGCTAACATGGATCATATAAAACGCTAAGTCTTGTCATAGGGTTGACTATGCTATGGACTTAGTGATTTATCTATGCAACTTACACTTTTAAAACGCTAAATCCCTAAATCTCAACACAGGGACACCTATCCTATGGATTTAGGGATTTAGGAGTTTTGCTGTATAATTTAGTAAACTTATGTCTCTGTCAGCATAAGACTTTTAACATTCATGTAACTCGCATGAACTAAATTCACTTTAATGATTGATGACAAAATGCATGCAGTCAATTAGTAGAGTTTTCACTTGTCTGCATTTGTGAAGACGTTTTCCTATCACTCCTCTTACTGATTTTCTTGTTCACTGTAAATCATATCAGCAGATCATTTAACGATTCCAATCTGTCGAACAACATTCATATCAACACTACAGACGTCGTAGAGTCCTAAACCTCTGTATGACCTTGTATTTCACTTAGGTTTTATTTACTCTTTGGTCATTGTCTACCTTGAGTTTCAAGATGCTTCACATTGAAAAGTCATACTGGTGAGATCTACAGTTCTATCCCCATGTTAATTACAGCAAACGTATAAGTAAACACATGTGAGACAAGACATTACTTACATCGCTTATTCCTATCCATCATCATTACCTTATGTTTAGCATGATATACATAAGTCTTTAATGTCACACATTTTTTCTCACTCTTGTTTTTCGTTTCAATACTTGGTTTGTGTGTTACTCAAAGCTTCATGAATTTATCCAACCATTTATCATAAAACGTCCCACGAATCCTACCTTGTACAAAACATGGATGTTAAAATACAACACTGACTGATGAATGATGTTCATATATTCCTAGCTTGGAGAACAAGAAACTTTCATGCGTTGACTATTATATATTTTCCTAATCAACTCTTTACGCACTTAATATTCCAATCACTAAGACACATACAATGTATTCAACTCTTCCATTGAACATGCATCAATCACCTTTCAGCTGACTGCATCAAATGTAAAGTGTATAACATAATGAGCATGTAACTATCTCTCATCAACGATATGAAATCTGTTTTTCCATCATGAAATTCAGTCTTGCGTTCAAAGTCATTTTATAAACCGAACATACAGTATGCATCTTGTGTGGCATGTATTCTACACTAAAAGAGATCGTTAATTTGTGTTATCTAAAACCCTAAATCCAACGGTAGGTAACCCTACCCCTTAGATTATGGACTTTTGCAATTTAGCTATGTCATTCACAAATGGTTAAGTTAGTAAATGCATGTATACACTCTACAACAACAGTTATCATTGTTGCATGTTATATAAAACGCTAGATCTCTGAATCCAATCGTGACTGTCATTGCCTACATTACTATACAACATTTTGCTATGATGATTCTTCCAATGTAACTAACACCATAAGTATTTCCATTTGACGGATGGTGAAGAAATAAAGTTCATGACTTCACGTCTAAGAGTCATCCTCTCTCTACACACGTTTATATTTTACATCATGTAACTGCAATAGATCCTTGATACTTATCATACGGGCTTTAAAACTTCAAACATGATGATTTCATGGCAGTTAGGACTTTAAAGATATGTGTTGGACAAGTTTAACACTTGTCATGAAGTTGCTCTCTCATCAGATGAATTCAATAAGAGCTTCTTCATTTTCTAAGAAAGATAGAGATCCTTGAATCTAGTGTTTGTGTGTGGCACAGTCTGCAACTCTTCTTCGTTAATATGGTGGCCTCCAACGAATTGGTGACCGGGCCGTCGGAAGGACCGATGAAATACTTCGATTACTCGAAGTATTCCGGACGCTGAGTTCTCAGCAACGCCAGATACTCTACCGCCATATCCCTGAACAAAGCTAGCAAGGCATTGAACAAATCGGCAGTGTCCATGCTTTAACAGCAAATGGTTACTTGCGCGTGCGAAACTGTGAGAGTGTACAGTAACGAATTGTCATCGTGAGAATCCTTTCAGTCGCAACGATGATATCTCCGGTGCGATACCAATGAGCTGTCTGGGAATCAGCTAGATGGAAGGGCCTGAGATGACGATAAGTTCCTGCATCCTTGCTCGTTGGACAGATGAGATAGAAAATTCAATGTGTATAGTATAGGGGGCAATGCGACAGACGGGTGCCAGAGAGAGAGAGAACGTTATCATTCATCTTTGTGTTCTTGAAACATTCTATGTGCTGAGGAGGCAATGTGTTTAATGCGACAGATGATCGCCAACCGGCTGCGCTGTCATTCATCTTTGTGTTCTACTCTATCTGCTGAGGGGTCAGCGCGACAAACAGGCGACAGAGCGCGCTCGTGAACCTTTGTGTGCACATCAGGGTTGGAAGAGTTATGACATCTGTTTCACTGATAGGTTTTATGATAATCGTTTTAGCTGCTTTTGAATGGCAGCGTGCTGAATATTGCAAGCATTGTTAAATGTCAATCAGTGTGTCATTTTCACATCGTCTGTATTCGCACAGAAAATCACTTGATGCAGGTTTCAATGTTGATTCTTACTTACATGTTGATCAACTTACAAGCAATGCACGATTAGTTTAGAAAGGAGACACGTGTTGATTCTCTTATTTTGTCATGCACATGAAAAGCAAACTTACACAATTGATTCTAACCTTTCTTTACAATACTCATGGACAGTCCTAATGTTCTAATGTAATGTTCACTGTTTCATACCAATGAAATAGTTCCACTCTCGTCAACACAGACTTGTAACTCAAATACTTTCCTTTGATAATTCAATGACATTACATGCTTTGCTGCTTCATATCGATGAGCGTGTTATGTACCTCTACGGAGACTTGTTCATTTTGTTAGTTCAATGTACGAGTCACAACGTTGAACTGCATCTAAGACTTATGCGTTTCTACAGGTTTTGATATCAACTTTAAACGCGACTGCAATCATCAACCTATGAAAGTTTTATCAACAAAGTTGTTGTCACTCTTCATGTAGTTTTACAACACTGAGTCTACAGCTTCATGTTTACGAATTTCATTTGAACGTCAAAAAATTGAAGTTAGAATATATCATTCATGTTCATCTGTCTATGATGATAGTAAACGTTCTCGATATACATTTCTCCTTTATAAGTTTCCCGTAAAACATATGCAACACCTTTGTGAGCTACTCACTTAATCTAGCAGGTTGATTTTTATGTCACACATGTTTTGAGTGTTTCCTAACTCATATGCATTCGACTCTTTTAGGAAACGTTACATGTTGTTATGTGTATACTTGTATGCTGTCAATGCAGAGTACAAAAGCGTTTAACACTATCTGTCTTTATTTACAAAACAGTCTACACACGAATTCAATTTGATAAAGGTCAACAACACGTTTAGTAAAGCTAGTACGCTAACGATAGTGACTGCAGAAACATTTCATAAAACTTTTTTCAACGTTCGCTTGGGTTTTCCATGACACACTCAAGTCGTCAAAAACTTGCATGCGTTGTCTAATATTCATCTCATTTCAATATTTATTCATTCAATTCAATTCATCAAACACAGAATACATTGAATTACAATTATGATCTGACAAGGCAAACATATGTTCTTAGGAATTGAAATTATGCAGTTTCTGTAGTGCATAATCAGTCAATTAAGATACAGTCTGTTTCAATTTACTTCTCACATCACATATTTTTGCAGATTAATGCAAGTAATGGTATCTAAACTGTATTTAAACTATTCCTGGAAGTTTGAGGCGCTATTTTAGTGTTCTATGTCGACAGACAAATAAAAATAATAACTGATGTAACTCATGTATTAAAATTAAATGCTACAAATTGCTGTAAATGAAAAAATAGGCTCGAAGGCAGAACAGATTTCAAGCTAAAACCGGGTATGTCCTCCTCTTACTTTGATCACTGCTTGAATTCTTTTTTGCATGGAATCTACTAACTTTTCACATGTTTCGGTAAGGGAGACATCATTATGCCACAACTGTACAATTTTGGCAATTAACGTCTGTTTTGTAGGCAAATCATATTCACAAAGTCTCTGTTTCAGTATCCCCCAAAGTGTCTCTAGAGGATTGAGGTCTGGCGAATTTCCAGGCCATTTCAAAACATCCAGATTTATTTGATTCAGATAACTTGTGCACAGTCTAGCCTTGTGGCATGGTGCTGAGTCGTGCATGAAGATGTTAACCCCAGCAGAACTCCATTGTTCCATTTGAGGCCTCACACGAGACTCCAAGACGTGCAGATACGAATGTTGATTCATGCTCCCCTCGCATACGTGAAGTCGTCCGGCTCCTTCAGCACTCATAATACCCCACATCATAACTTTGACTGGATGCTTCAAACGTGGTTCTAAGGGAGTTTTCGACGAGGAAGCTGTCCAGACTCTTCTAGGACGGACTGAAGAGCACTCAAAAGACGATTCATCGCTAAAGGCCACCTGTAAAAAAAGAGAAAAATAATAAAAAATAGCGAAAAATTGGAAAAATTATACAAGTTAATATTTCTCACGAAAATTCAGAATAAAATAAATTCAGACATTCACTTACCCTTCTCCAATCCTCGGAAGTCCAACCAGCGTGGTCAAGAGCAAACTGAAGTCTCTTTTGTTTCATCGCTTTGGTTAGTAGAGGGACCTTTCTGGGCTTCTTGGATTCGCACTTCATCTCCCTCAACCTCCTCCACACAGTTGTTCGACTGACGTTGGTCCCTGCATCTTGTAACCGCTTTCGAAGCTTGGCAGTTGTAACACCATAGTCTTTCTTTACTTCACGAACTAAGAAGTGGACATCTGCACTACTAGTGGCTTTTTTCTTACCACATCTTCCTTTTCGATGGCCTACGTAATGTCCGTTGGTGTTCATCCTAGCAATTCTCGACACTGTAAAATTGCTAATTCCTGTTCTACGAGCTATTTCTCGGTGTGAATAGTCCGTATTCTTCAACAAGGTCGTTATTTCAGCAACTTTGCTGTTTGAGAGGTCCTTTCCTTGCGGCATTGCTACGATCAGGTTACAACCTGTCTGAATCACCACAATCACCACTGCTATGAGATTTTTCTGAAATCTCCCCACTGAAGAGACATCAAATCAAAATTGACCAATCAGCGTGGATTACGATTACCGTAAACAATCACGTGAGCCAGATTGCAGACAAGATAAGAAGTCAAAACAGTGTTCGAGAACAGCGCATGTTAGCACAGTATTAATCAACATTTTTACGTGCCCATCTTGGAATCTGGCATTAAGTCTCCATCGGAAAAAAGTGATCTTTAAGGGCCAATATCTTCATGCACGCCTCGCCACCTTACCACAAGGCTTGACTGTGCACAATTTATCTTTATCATATCCGTTTGAGTTCCGCTAGATGACCTGGAAATAGCTTTTATACTATAATTCGTTTAGCAACAAAAATATTGAGTGTGAGAAGTAAATTGAAACAGACTGTAGTTAGATACAGTCAGCAATGACTATGGGCCTAGTATCAGCAGTGAAATTAAAACACCTAACTGAGAATTCACAGGTCATATGTCTTTGAAAATGTCTTTGCAAATTTGCACTTTGCCGTTCACGATTATAATGACAATTCACATGCCAGAGACAGTCAGAACATGTCCACATGGAGAATGTGCAAATCGGTTGATATAGTTTTATAACAATCATCATTGAAGTGAAGAAAACATACGCGTATACATGTTGAGTAAAGTTAGTTCGATGAATGATTTTGTTCAAATGTCTTAGGTCCATGAATAGGAAATCGACGAAATGTACCCGAATGGTTTTCAGGATCATTTCTTGTTTTGCTGTACCCACTTTGATATGCAGGAACACAGCAAACCGTCATTACCAGTTGTGAGCACTCGCTACCTGAAACAGAGGCGATCCAATTCACGATTTTGGTGGAAAAACTATGAACAAATGTGTTGTTGTTGCCGTGGGTTCCCTTCATTTTCCCACAGTCGCCATTGAATACACTCTTTGCTTGGACGATCAGACAAAAGTCTTATCGAGGTCTAAGCATACATCAATAACTGCCAGCTGTCTTCAACTGACTCACTAAATTGGCCTCGTGTTGTCTCTTTCACTGAAATTGATATTTCATCATTTTAGTACCCAATAAGCATTTTGGTACTTCTGTGAATTTAAGTTCGGTACTTTTTGCACCTTCCGTTTAGTACTCAGATTGGTACTAAAAATATAACTTTATGATTTACAGCGTGCGCTGGTCGAGTTTTTGAGTGCAGGAAAATTCCAATTTTATGGTGCACTGCATGAATGATGCATAGAAAAAAATTGACTTCACTCATGTGAAAAGTCCGTTTCAATACTCTCACCCGATCGCTATACTCTCTCGTCATATTTCACCTCGTACAGAAAAGTGTTGATTTTCAAGTTTCTTGAAAACAATCTCATTCCTTGACTTTCATGCATTTCTGCTTCATTTGATTTTCAGATGCATTTCCTGATCTTCATTCTCTTTGGAATCTACGGCGCTCAAGCTGATGTCATTTCAGGCAAATTCGAGGCTGAGCAGAAAGATTATTGCTTCGAAGTTGGAGACAAGGTCACATCTTCTTCTGCCGCATCAAAAATCAATTGCGCCGCACAGTGCCTCTCAACGCCGTCATGCTGTGGATTCATGCTTCGGCAGAGCCCAACTCGCTGCCTCATTCTCACAACTACTCGCCACAATGTAAAAGAGAGCTATTTCTCCGATGGTCGATGCGTTCTCTACCGACGCATGAGCTGTAAAACTGGCAAGCCGCCGTGTCCGTCATTCTACAACGTCACTTTTCAATCCGCACCAGATCGGGTGTTTTTCATCTCAAACGAAATGACTATGCTCGAGAATTCTGAGAAGTACTGCGCAGACAAAGGCGGGCGTGTAATTGAGCAATGCCCATTCGCTCTCATGAAGGAGTTTATCATAACAATGAAAAAGGTTTTTGCTGCTCGCAATTGGAAGTTCTGCCATGGTTCAGAGTTTTACCGTGTGTGTAACATAGTAACTGCAATACGTCTCCGTAACCTCAATTATTACTGCCCAAATCGAAATGTCATATTCAATCCCCAACTTTATGAACGACAAATAAGTTATAGACATTCCTTTCGTAGTCAGCCCATTAACGTGAGAGCACCGTATATGCGATTGATCATTCTTGCTGTTAAAAGGTCTTGGCAATCACAGTTTATTGGCAGTCGAGCAGGTTCTCAAGCTTTGGCAGTGTGCGAATGTGATTTGTAAACCTGTCAGCTACTAGAAGCTAAGTCAAAATCTGCCAATTATGTCTGCAACTGTTTTCCCCCTTTCACTTGATTATTTGGTATGACTCATAAAGTAAGTACAATAATAAGTATATTAATAAAATCCCGATGTGTTTCAGTTTCGATCTCATTAAGTGAACTCCAGTTGAGGCCCAGAGCAAAATATCAGAATTTTTCGATTTTCTTAGACATTTTTGGAAGATCGGTTGAATTCTCTGACTTTTTGTAAGTTCAGGCTCCGTTTCCGCTGCGTTTGAAAATATGGCCAACCCAAGGAAAATATTAAAAATGCTGACTTCGTGACGATACATGATACTGCAGATGAAATAGACTACAAGGCTGTCTTTAACGGTCATCGTGAAAGCAATTGTGGGCAGGAAGCCAAAAACGGAAATGAGGCTATTTTTAGACATTATTTCGGCAACATGCATCATTAACCCTTTCGCGACTAAAGTGAAATTGATTGCATTGTCCGAAGTCACCATGACGTGCTATGCACGCACAATTTAAATGGTCTCTATTGAGGTCTTCCCAATCATGGTGACTTTGAACAATTCATGTATGACGTGCTCTGCACGAATTGGTCGCGAAAGGGTTAATTTAGACAGCTTCTGGATATTCGTCTTACAAAGTTGTGATACAAAAGTTATCAACATCATGATATCCTGGGGCGGCCGCACAGAAGCAGTGTCAGATAGCGAGTTGTTGGTGACAAGGTAATTTCAATGGGTGAAACTTACTGTTAGATATTTGTTAGCCTGACAGTGTGCGGTCGCCCATGGATGCTACAAGCATAAGTTGAACTTTCATAGACTGTTTAGTTGTTTCAAAATTTATGACGTTCAGCGTAGCTACTTGCGAATCTTTGAAAGCAGCATTCTCTAACGGTGTCATTACTCTTATTTTGTGACTTATCGAAAATTCTGTGTTTTAGTATGTATTATTGTCCCTGTCTAGCATTGGTGTCAGAAATCTACATGTTTAACGCATTTCCACAGAGCCTGATTTGTTGTATTACATGTTCCCAGCACTCATCACACAGGAGATTAGTCAGAACTTATTAATTAGTCAGAGGCATTATATTCACCAGATTTGAGCACAAATGTGCAGTTATCTCATCGTCCCAGTCTTGAAGAATATTATTGCGAGTGATCATTTTGTTCACTTTCATTTTCAATTTCTTCCATCAATTTTGCAAAGGGTAAATATCTGTGCTATTTTCCTGTCCCTACGACATCCATCCCTGTGGGAACGAATCTGGCGAAAAGCTGGCAGATAATCAGCTACATAATATCATGCAATAGTTCAGTAATAATTTTTAGCATATTTCCTGGCGAAGTTCGCCGGCGACAATTCGCGAATTCGCGCTCTATATGCCACCTTTTATTTTTGACTTTCTCTCTTATTTTCTTTAGTGATCTGCCTTTACAGCCGAGGCTCTATTTTCTCCATCACCTCCTCACCATCACCCACATATGGCTAATCTACCTAAGAAATAAGTGCAGACTATCATTCTTTGATAATGATAAGAATATAGAGAATCCGCTTACATCAATTTTTTATAACATCTCTTGACATTCAATAATTTACAACAATGACAGATATTTGAATAATATTATAGCATTTACTGCGACATTTATGGAAGATAAATACTTTTTTAGTTTAGACCTTCGTGAATTAAAAAAGATCCCTTTTTATCAGATCAGACTGAGTATACAATATATTTTCATGTAAAGGTAATATACGAACATTACTACTTACCACTAATTAGTTGCTACAATATCCACGATTTCGCCGGTTGGCGAAAAATCAGCTCGCATTAGTAAGCAAATATCTACCAACTAATTATAGCAACTTTTTCGCCAACTGTCCTTTTTTTAATTTTGCACATGTTTTTGGATAGATAATGACCATTTTCACAGACGGAGATAGTTTTTACACGAAAATGAACCTTTACAAAAATTATCCACAAAATCGCTACCTCGCCAGATAATCTGTTGATATTAGCAAGATGCGTTCCCACAGGGATGTTCGCTTGCCGAAGTGCACACAGTACCAATTTCCACTGAGCATCGAAGGAAAAGCGCCAACCTATGATGAGCACTGATGAGCACGCTTCAGCATGACGGTGCCCATTGGCACGGACAAAGACAGTGACCAGATGGCTTCGGAAAGAAGCTTCTGTCGTTGTACTCTTCAAGGACCCCTTTCTTTGCATCAAGTCGTAGTATTGGCAAAAAGAAAACGATTTTTGACATAAAGATAATACCAGCTTTAATAGAAGGCACAGATTGTGCACATTCTAGTTCATTGTCATAATTTTATTGAACTGGCACTAATAATGGGGGACATTCTTACAGATTCATCCTTTTTCAATGAGGTCGCAGACATCAATAGCAATTACTCGGTTTAAAAAATGCAGTAAGCCTTGAAGATTCCACAGCTTCCTTGAGTCACGATTTCAGGCTACACTGTAAAGTGTGAAATACCGAAGCTACCTACGAAAGTGATGTACAAAATGTACGAAAGCAGTATTGTCCATGCTCATACACTACGAAAGTGATTGGATACTTTCCCATTGGATAATTTTCATCATCCAATAGGAAAGCCAATTTCTTTCTGTCAATTTAAGTGCGATTTGACGCAAAGAAAAGGGCCAATGAGCGAGTCCAGCATTTTCCATCATTTCACGTCAACAGAACCCGTTTTATTTACAGCGTTGTCATGGTCTGTGCTGTTTATGCGCAAGAAGCATTTGAATGCAAAATTCTCTCTGTTCTCTGATAAGTTCATTTTTAAATATATTTAGTGCCTAGAGGCAATGAAACATGCATCCATAAATCTTTTAGCCAGTTTTCCTTAATTTCACATAAATTATCTGTTCTACATGGACATCATGATTCTTAATCCTTGAATGAAACTTGTATCTACATACTTAACTCACTTGTACGTATCTACAGCGCTGAGCAAAAACATTGCATTATTGTCCAATGTTTCCAATGTGATCTCAACAAAACCAATCATTCTCTACCACATCTCAATAAACAGGTCGTCTACTAATTAAATATTTTGCAGTTAAGTGACAAAATGTTTTTAACCCTTAAAATACCGGACTCAAAATGTTCTTAACAATACCAAGGGTGGTCACAACGAACAACTTCAATCATTTTCAAAGTAATGTGCATAGAGTAAGCATGAGCCTCTTGAAGGTATAGTGCCGACTCAAGAAATATCAGTTTACAGGGAACACTTTTATATCAAAAGATTGAGCTTTTGAGACAATGACAGCGATCATTCAATATGTTTCAAAGTGACAGTGATCATTCAATAAGTTTCAAAGTGACAGTAATCATTCAGTGTGTTTCAAAGTGACAGTAATCATTCAGTGTGTTTCAAAGTGACAGGGATCATTCAATATGTTTCACAGTGGTAATGATCATTCAATGTGTTTCAAAGTGACAGCGATCATTCAATATGTTTCACAGTGGTAATGATCATTCAATGTGTTTCAAAGTGACAGCGATCATTCAATATGTTTCACAGTGGTAATGATCATTCAATGTGTTTCAAAGTGACAGCGATCATTCAATATGTTTCACAGTGGTAATGATCATTCAATGTGTTTCAAAGTGACAGCGATCATTCAATGTGTTTCAAAGTGACAGTGATCATTCAATGTGTTTCAAAGTGACAGTAATCATTCAGTGTGTTTCAAAGTGACAGGGATCATTCAATGTGTTTCAAAGTGACAGTAATCATTCAGTGTGTTTCAAAGTAACAACGATCATTCAATATATTTCACAGTGGTAATGATCATTGTGTTTCAAAGTGACATGTGTGACAGATCATTCAATGTGTTTCAAAGTGACAGTGATCATTGAATGTGTTTCACAGTGGTAATGATCATTCAATGTGTTTCAAAGTGACAGCGATCATTCAATGTGTTTCAAAGTGACAGCGATCATTCAATGTGTTTCAAAGTGACAGTGATCATTCAATGTGTTTCAAAGTGACAGTAATCATTCAGTGTGTTTCAAAGTAACAACGATCATTCAATATGTTTCACAGTGGTAATGATCATTCAATGTGTTTCAAAGTGACAGTGATCATTCAATGTGTTTCACAGTGGCAATGATCATCCATGTGTTTCAAAGTGGCAGTGATCATTCAATGTGTCTCAAAGTGGCAATGATCATTCAATGTGTTTCAAGGTGACAGTGACCATTCAATGCGTTTCAAAGTGGCAATGATCATTCAATGTGTTTCAAAGTGACAGTGATCATTCAATGTGTTCCAAAGTGACACTAGTCATTAATTGCGTTTCAAAGTGACAGCGATCATTCAATGTGTTTCAAAGTGACAGCGATTATTGAATGTGTTTCAAAGTGACAGCGATCATTGAATGTGTTTCAAAGTGACAGTGATCATTGAATGTGTTTCAAAGTGACAGTGATAATTTAATGTGTTTCAAAGTGACAGTGATCATTCAATGTGTTTCAAAGTGACAGTAATCATTGAATGTGTTTCACAGTGACATTGATAATTTAATGTGTTTCAAAGTGACAGTGATAATTTAATGTGTTTCAAAGTGACAGTAATCATTGAATGTGTTTCAAAGTGACAGTGGTCATTCAATGTGTTTCAAAGTGACAGTGATCATTTAATGTGTTTCAAAGTGACAGTGATCATTCAATGTGTTTCAAAGTGACAGTGATCATTCAATGTGTTTCACAGTGACAGTGATCATTCAATGTGTTTCAAAGTGACAGTGATCATTCAATGTGTTTCAAAGTGACAGTGATCATTCAATGTGTTTCAAAGTGACAGTGATCATTCAATGTGTTTCACAGTGACAGTGATCATTTAATGTGTTTCAAAGTGACAGTGATAATTTAATGTGTTTCAAAGTGACAGTAATCATTGAATGTGTTTTACAGTGGCAGCAGTCGTTCAATGTGTTTCAAAGTGACAGTGGTCATTCAATGTGTTTTACAGTGACAGTGATCATTTAATGTGTTTCACAGTGACATTGATAATTTAATGTGTTTCAAAGTGACAGTGATAATTTAATGTGTTTCAAAGTGACAGTAATCATTGAATGTGTTTCACAGTGACATTGATAATTTAATGTGTTTCAAAGTGACAGCAGTCATTGAATGTGTTTCAAAGTGACAGTGATCATTTAATGTGTTTCACAGTGACATTGATAATTTAATGTGTTTCAAAGTGACAGTGATCATTGAATGTGTTTTTCAGTGACAGTGGTCATTCAATGTGTTTTACAGTGACATTGATAATTTAATGTGTTTCAAAGTGACAGTGATCATTGAATGCGTTTCAAAGTGATAGTGATCATTGAATGTGTTTCAAAGTGACAGTGATCATTCAATGTGTTTCAAAGTGACATTGATAATTTAATGTGTTTCAAAGTGACAGTGGTCATTCAATGTGTTTTACAGTGACAGTGATCATTCAATGTGTTTCAAAGTGACAGTGATAATTGAATGATTTTCTCAATGACGCGTAAATCTTCTCTGATGCGCTTGTTTTTGCGCATAGTTTAAACCATTGGTGAGATTGGTGTCAGTTTTCTCGAGTATGTGTGATATTGTTAATTTGTTTGAATATACAGAGTTAAAACATTCGGCATTTTTCCATCATAATCATGTGCATTGATGTTGCACTATTATAGGACTTTGATTCATATTTACTGGCAGTGCTAGTGGCTTCAATCATGGAACTAAATTCGCCGACACCAAGCTCACTCATCTTTGCGAAGAAATGTGATGTTTTGTAGTAAGAAGACATCTCAAAACTTTTAGCGGCCTGAAGAACAGGTATAGAGCCCACTTTCTGTATCGCTTTGATTTCTAAGGCTTATGGGATCTGCAATATTTATGCATGATTGCTATGATAGGAATGAGGACTTCTGTGTCACTTGAGATCGCTAGTAGTGGAGAACGGTGGGAAATACCCACGAATTTCTATTTTTCACCCCTTTGCCTTTATTTGGCTGAGTTCGCAAGATAGCTTCATGAGATTTTGAATAGATTCGGCAGATGGCAGATATCAAGCAGATTTCCGAGAGAAGTCTATTAAATCAGAAGTGTTAGTGGAGGAGAAAGGAGAAGAAGTGTTGGGGGATGGCCAGTGGGGTATACAGTAGGCGACATATTATTGAAACCACCTTAATTTTTCATGTATATTTTTATTTTTTAATATTTTAATTTTGGTCAAAACATGCATCATTTTTGTAATTAAAATGATTGCTTGCTATTTCTGTAAATGTTTTCAGTGTTTTAGAATCAAAATTACTACAATTAGACGAAATTGACATAAATAGACATAATGATGAAAAATTGAAAGTCCATTATTGATTTACAATTTGTTATACAAACCAATAAAACGCTTTTTTCAAATTATGAGACAGTACATACAGTACAAATATATACCTTTCTACATACCTTAGAAATAAATTAACATTATTACCTAAGAAACAAAGATATGGAAGTTAGCAATAGAATATAAAGCTGATTAGCGTGCAGTTAGTCCCATTATCAAGATGGATTTGACACCTTTTTGAGACCCAAGGGTTTGAACACCTTTGGCTTCCACGACCTCCACCAGTTGACCGGTGTCAGTTAATGTACAGTCATTTGTCTGACCATTTGCTAAGAAAGTGTCACTTAAGTGTCAGCAAAGTGACAGCAAAATGTCAGTTAAGTGACAGTTGAATTATCTGGCGCGATATTCCGTATTTTGACTACTTTTACAAATATTTTTAGCAGCATGATGGTCGTGAGGAATCACGAAAGGAAATATACACACTAATTAATAGAATTTCTCTTATTTCTAGTTCTTGCGGTCTCTCATTTTCATGTATTCGATTGACTTCAACACCGAAAAGTTTAGCTGTAATGTATATTTTTAAATGGAATTTACATTCTGTAGAATGCAGAGTTTTGAGAAACAAATAAGATAAAGGTCGGCCTTTCATACATTTTTATACATAAGTACTTATTTTTATAGAATCTGTGAGACTAAACCCCTGCAGCATTGAGACGACGACTTATCACGATTGAAGACAGTTCAGCTCGTCACAAAAAGCACATCTCAGCTGGTGTAAAATGTCCGTGAGCGAGTCGTCTCAAGGCATGACTTCTGAAGACGAGTAATGGCGAGTTTATGTGACCAGTTTTCTGACGAGATATGTATATGCTACTGTATTATCGATGCATCCAAGCATAGCGCCATTCCAAATTCTCTGAAGACAGCCCTTGAGCCGAGAAAATGATGGACTCGAACCATCTGACGCACTCAGACGCACCAAATCTATGATAAGCTACAGGCTTTCTTATCACTTAGTTATTTAAGACAAGCGCTTAAGCGTGCAATGTCCAAATATGTTAGTGATGAAGATTTTGATCAAATTTTAAAATTCCAAAAATTACACATTTTACCACAATTCATTGCTTTTACACAATTTATAACTGATACACGAATATGATACACATTATCTGAAAATATACATTATTGCAATACATTAGAATTATACAATATAATGAAAAATAGCAGAATCCAAAATGGAAAAAATAATAAATTCCAAAAAAGGTTCCAAGGAAAGCTGAGAAATCTTATTCCCTGACGCGTTTCTGCTCACTCTTAGAGCTTGTCAAAGGGAATGAAATTATATTTAAATCAAACAACATAATACAAAATATGCATGAATATTTTAGTGTTCATTCTTATTCAGTGGAGGTTTAAGCATAGAAATGAAAAACTCTTCTTTTTTCTCTCTGTGGTATTTACTGCGTTGAGGAGGCAATTGATATATCGGTGCGGCCATAAATTTTACCTCATGCTCACTAGCACAAGATGCTATGTGCTTGCTTACGTTTAGGATGGCATAATGCGGATGTAATATATGTTGCCTATGAATCGTTATTCTCGTCCTAAACATTCCACCAGTTTGGCCGATATAAAATTGATGACAACCTTTGCAAAAGAGAGCGTAAATTACATTGCATGAAAGGCAGTTAAGATTCGATTTAATATTGAAAGTTCTTAAAACGCTTTCTACTCTAAAATCGACACTCTCTCCAACAACCAAGCAATTACAACAACTACATCTGGGTTCACCACACTTCGTTATACCGTTTATGATTTCTTTGTTATTTCTGTTTAATATTCTATACAAGTTTTTGGATTGTTTGTATGCTTTTATAATTCGACTGTTCTTAAAGGAATCCATTAATCTTAAAGCCCCTATAGTAGGAGCGATTACTTCATTATAAATATTCGGATTATTTTTGTTATATGTCGTCACAAATGAGATTAGGTTTTCATTGTTTTGTACGTTTTCTTTTTTGTTAGTTTCTCGTGATGCGCGCTCAAATGCGCTCTCGATCAAATTATTCGGGTAATTTAATTTCAGTAAAACTTTTTTCAGATCACTTAATTCAATAGATTTGTTGGTAGGATTGGATACCAACATTTCTACTCTTCTAGCAAGATTGTAAGGGATATTATAAACGATATGCCTTGGGTGTGCTGAATTGAATGGCACATAACTCATGCTGTCTGTCGGCTTGTGATAAATTTTCGTTTCCAGTTTTTCGCGTTCTTTGTACACAGTAACATCGAGAAAATTAACCTTCTGGCGATCACTTTCCATGGTAAACCAAATAGATGGATTAAGATTGTTTAAAATTGCATTAAAATTATCAATACTCCCGAATTCTGTGTTCCAAACAATGAAACAATCATCAATATATCTTATCCAGTTTTCTGTTATTTTAGAAGATATGTCGTCATTGTATATTTCTTTAGTTATGGAATACATCTTCTCTTCCAGAAACCCCATAAATAATATGGCATAGGTGGGGGCCATTTTTGTCCCCATGGCAGTACCAGATTGTTGCAGGTAAAAGTCATTCTCAAATTTGAAGTAGTTATTTTTCAGAATTAAATGTATCGAAGATAATATGAATTCCTTGGTGAATCTATCACACATGACATCGCTATATTTTTCTATCCAATAGCCAATAGATTCAATACCCAAATCATGCGGTATACTTGTATAGAGAGAAACGACATCGAATGTTAAAAATATCACATTTTCATCCACAGAATCATGTTTCCTTAATTTTTCAATTAAATGTTGAGTAAATATAGCGATGTCATGTGTGATAGATTCACCAAGGAATTCATATTATCTTCGATACATTTAATTCTGAAAAATAACTACTTCAAATTTGAGAATGACTTTTACCTGCAACAATCTGGTACTGCCATGGGGACAAAAATGGCCCCCACCTATGCCATATTATTTATGGGGTTTCTGGAAGAGAAGATGTATTCCATAACTAAAGAAATATACAATGACGACATATCTTCTAAAATAACAGAAAACTGGATAAGATATATTGATGATTGTTTCATTGTTTGGAACACAGAATTCGGGAGTATTGATAATTTTAATGCAATTTTAAACAATCTTAATCCATCTATTTGGTTTACCATGGAAAGTGATCGCCAGAAGGTTAATTTTCTCGATGTTACTGTGTACAAAGAACGCGAAAAACTGGAAACGAAAATTTATCACAAGCCGACAGACAGCATGAGTTATGTGCCATTCAATTCAGCACACCCAAGGCATATCGTTTATAATATCCCTTACAATCTTGCTAGAAGAGTACGCGCACGCAGCTGAGGAAGTTCGTTCACATTGTTGGCAGCCTGGTCGTGGCCGCATTCGGGAGCCATGAGCGGTCGATAATATTCTCTAGCTGCGCTGTGACTCATCGTCCCTGCTTAATAATTATTATCCGCCCATCACGTGGAACAGACAGCTGCGCAAGGCGCAGTAGCTTGTGCACTCTTCGCTCTCGTGTCGAACGCGTGTTTACGTTAACTGCTTAATATTACAAAAGTCAGCGCATCAAGAGGATATTTCTACTTACACACCTTTATTTATTCATCGTCGGTTTGTGATTGTCTACGTTTTTTCATCATCTTGCTTAGCTATCATGCACAAAATGGAGCACAACTCGAAAATGAACACTCGCATGTAGTCAGTGAGTTCTTCCAGTCAATGAAGCCATCATGTTACTTTGATTTTTGCATCAGAATTAAAAATGCACCTCTTGGATCAAACTACAGAAAAATGGTAAGCTTCTAAATGTTTCTGAATTTATTTTGTCAACTTAGTTTCAGCATTTAACTGCAAGTCTAGGTACATGTATTTGGAAATCCCGAAAACAAAATCAAAGGAGAGATTTGGTCATGGATTTGGGTTTATTGACCATGAACACGTAGAGACATTTCTATTATTGACTACTGCTATATCTGCTCTTAATTTTACAAATACTAAAGAGCTACTAGCGTCATACTTAATTTACTGATAACAAAATATCTCAATTCCTCTTAGTTCCTCATAGCAGACATATCACATTTTAGGAGTCCTACCAATACTTTGAATTCATTTGTGTAATCGAAAACCCAAGTAAAGCGATTTGTTTCTTGATAGCTATAATATTTATTTATATATAAATATTATAGCTATCAAGAAACACATCGTTTTACTTGGGTTTTCCATCACACAAATGATGTCACATGCCCAAGGCTTATTCACTTTGAATTTAATATGAGAATGTGCATGTATATCAGTTTCACGACGACGTTTCTCGTTGAAAAATCGATCAAAAGTTGATTGTGTCGTCAAAAGAATCATAATCAAATTGGAATATGTTGAAATGGTAATATATTGTTTTCAAATTCGTAATTTCTGATTGCTTACATTGAAAATAGCACAAACATCTGGTTATGTTGAGACAAAATAGTTGCATGCTAAAAACCTTAGAAAGTATGAGCACGAAAGAACTTAATTAGCGCATTAAAACCAAGTTTAATTTAGCACTTCAATATTTAGATATGTAGTATACTTGTGCAATAGTATCAATATTTGGATGACAAATAATTGAAAAAATTTTTGAAACAGTCAAACATGCTATAAGTCATAAAGTTCTATTTCAGGACTGCAAAAATTTTAGATGGAGAATGTTTTTATCAATGCGGACAAACTATTGAGCTATTCGATATCAGCTTAAGTTATGCAATTTAATCTATTTTCTGAAAGATGGATCCATCAAGGAAGCTTGTTTAAATAGGTCACTATTTCCATTTTATATATGTTGAATTGAAAAGCTGTAGCTACCGCCTATGATATTCAATTAATTTTTTCAGAATTGCCACATTTTAGAAAATGGTATCAATTTGACATTTCGAGTAGTTTAAGAAAAATGATCAAGCACACAAAAGGCATAGATGCTACACGACAGACTGCACGTTGTTGGCTACATACACACTGTAATAAAGATCAGTCATGCGTTGCAGTCCAACAATAGGTTTAGTTTTGCAAAATCAATAATTTTTCATGCTTTACGATAAATGTAAAACAATCAAAGTACAAACTCATAGCTACTCTTTTATTCAATTTGTGTTTACTTATTACAAATTATGCTTCGCACTTTTCAATATCATCGTAGGCCTAGCTATTATGGTCACATGTTAGTTGTAGGCCCACCATGAATTACCTGTAGAGATGCTGTCATATAAGCGGTAGACAAGATGACATTACGTGTGTATGTGTTTGCAGATTGTGATTTTAAACAAATTGTTTAAAATAAAATAAAATATCAAAATAAAATTACATGTGCGATATTAAATACTATAATAAAAATTCAAGTATTCCTGAATATCTTCATCGCATGAACGGTTGACAAGCAGTCGGTAATAGGCTACATCTCGGTAAGGCTCTGTTTTAATTTGCAGATTGCATTTTTTGTAAAAACAGTTACCGGTACTTGAATATCAAAATAAAATTATTGATAAATACTAAGAGTATTGATTACAAAAATAATTGATAAATTGTGAATGATCACAATTCAACCACTCTTGGATATCTTCATTTGCTATCAAAATCCCTAAGAATATCGCTTCCCACATTGTCAGAGATGAAATAATCCAAAAGCAGTTTTCTTAATAGTCTTTACTGTAACACCTAAAATTACTATAAATGATTTATCTTCTGATCTTTGAGTAGGCCTACCCATAGAATGTTAATTAAGATCCGTTAAGTTTGATAATTCTGCTCTGCACATCAGCACAAGATTTGTCTTCTTTTTTACAGGTGTTGATTGCTGAGGCTGTGTATCTGTCCATCGATGACTCAATACCTGACCTACATTCGGCTGCTTTTCCGTCTTGTCTTGTGAGCTAATTAACCCCGAAAACTACTGGAATTATTCTTTATCCATAAATCTCTCATACTCGCAACGTCCCAGCGATCGTCAGATTTGGACAACCGTGTTGTGGTCCAACCGCGAAGATGTTTTTTCAGTGACCTCGTATCATCGCTTCAAACTTCATTTGGTAGTGACTGTTTCTCCGTTGAACTGTAAATTTTTCGTGATATCACCTCTATTCTTAAAAATGTAACTGATAACGGCGCGACGGTGTTTGACTCGAAATGACAGTGTTTCAGATGAAGTGAAATGCGTATTCGGGTTGTGGGCATGCTTTCTGGTTGGAAGGATTTCCAAATGAAGAATTATCAAATCCGGATAGAGAAGTTTCCTTTATGTTGATAAAAGTGATATTCATAAAAATTATTTGTATCGGATCGTTCGATGTGTGCTACTATATAAAACTCTGTTCATTTTCCAAATACGTATGAAAAATTGTATTTTTGAAGGATATCCATTCCTTCTGCTGTTTACTTTGGGGAGCAGGGCTCAGTTTTTGTAATCTCCATGAATGTTATCGTACAAATCATAATTTTAGCAAGATCAGTCATTTCATTCTAGTCATGCAGTTTTATATGCCGTACGGATTTTGAACGATTTTGAGCATGAATAATCCGAGCAGAGCGTTTTACTAGCTATTTTTTTGCCGAATTATGATTGTTTTGGTTATCTATTTGATAAACATAAAACATTTCATACAAGAAGATATTTTTCATGAATTCAAATTTGCAAATGTTTCGTAATCGCCTATGAAGTAGGATAAAATTTGCTTATTATATACTGAAAATATTATAAAAGCTAGAAATAATTTGCTAAATGCTTTGTAAAAGTTTGGAAAATTTACAAAATATTTGCTAAACATTTCGTAAAAGTTCAGAGAATTTGCCAAATATTTTGTAGAAGTTTGGAAAGTTTTCTAAATATTTAGTAAAAGTTTAGGAAATGTACTAGGTTTGATAAATATTTCTTAAATGTTTAGGACTTTAATGCCAAGTACTTGGTAAGTATTTGTTAAACTGACAACGGTAATTTTTTTCGGGAGTAGGTGACATGCCACGCTCAATCACGCGTAAATACACATGACCCACATCCGTGGCTATGCGGGATATTGCTGCAATATATAAGTTATATAAGTTAGTATAGTGGCCATATTGAACAAAATATGTAATACCCATTTTGTATATTTTTGGCTATATTTTGTACATTTTAATAAAACGTTATTATGTGAAACATTTACAATGTTTTTGATTTATTATTAGCGGCAGGAATAGCGTGAACACCATGTATCAGAGGCTAAACAATGTGATAGGACCTCAATTTCATGCTCAGGGAAGACAAAACATGCTTAGCGGTTCATCCGTGGTTCAGGCGGCAACGCACACAACCGTAGACGACGCGCAAACTATTATCACTCGCCTGCGCGTATTCATAAACATTCCCCATGTTTTCATAATCATCAGATCAAGTGATTTCTGACTCTTAGTGCAGTGCGTATGTACGCGGGTAGAAGATTAGAATATCTTTAACCACGGATGTTTGGGATGTTCCGTAATTACGCGTGGGATGTCACCTAGTGCACGGCTCGTCTGTCTTTCCATGTACGATGAATATTCATTTTAGATAATGGTAATTTTATCGGTGCAATATCCTGACTTGGCAACCTTTCTCTTTAATTTGACCTTCTCTCCTTTACCTCCCCCAATATTGCGTACTTGGATGAATACATCTACCGGAGAGTTACGATCCTTGCTGTGTGCCAATTCATCGTAGAATGTGAGAAACGACTGAGCGGACGAATTTGTATCATTCTGTGGCGATAGCTGAAGTAGGCATATTTTGTGTCCAAAATGGCAAAAATTGAATTTAAAGTGAAAACACAGTAGCAACTCAGATGTATGATTTATTAAATACTTAAAAACAATTACTCGATGATTGTTTATCATATTAGATGAACTTGACTATGCTCACTAACATCTCCAGCTAAATATGATGATTTATAGTAAAAAAAACAACAACAGATTTCAAAGAGGCTAAAAATGAAGACAATTATGGGATGTAGGGTCCGAGGGTGACAGGAATGGTTGGAGAAACTCGGAATAAACAGTAAAAATGCACTGTCAGTCCTGCACTGCCGTAGAAAGTTTCTGCAGAGAATGAGGCCGATTCGTTCCCGGAAAGGTTCAATAAGTTACACCTCTCAAAACATGTATCACAGAAAATATCAGATAACTTTGATGAGTTCACAATTAGTCGAAAGAAAAATTTTGGAGTTCGCATTTTCTTCCAAAATGTGTTAATACAATGTCTTTGGTCCTACTTATTAAGAAAAATAGCAGCAACACTTAAGAGCGGAATAACTAGTGAGAGGAAAATATTCACTGAAGGGAGGGCGTTTATCTGTTTATCTGGCTTGTTGTAGAGTTAGTGCACCATCCATTAAATAGGCGGCCTTCTTCCCTGAAGAATCTCACTGCGGAGAAGGACTTCATCTCCATCGGCAGGTAGAAAGGAATAATTACAGTCTTTAAAAAATTGTCCAGGTAGAAAACATCTCTTGAGTTCTCTTCACCGAATTAACACAATGAGGGGCAAGAGGAGGGAGAGGAATTGAGGAGAGGAGACTTCAGACACGCCTGGAGGACCACTTCGAGAGCCTGGAAAAAAGATAGAGCGATGTTTCAATTCATAAAGTAGGTATAGTAGGTAACGTCGACTCGAAAAATCTCATTACACAATGAAATATTTTATATTAAAAGATTCCGTTTCTTAAGAAGATTACGTTCCTGCGTGCTTGACCAAACAACGAGAGATCACATTTATATTGGCAAAGCAAGAAAAAAATAACTCCTCTTGGTTTTACGGTTGTGTTTCTATTAAGCCATCAAAGTTAAGTGAATCAAGCTACAAAGCAGACTGGTACTTCGGCGTCCCGCGTCTTTAATGGTCGATAGAATAAGCTGGATCCCGGTCTAAAAATGTTCCTCCTACGTTCCTGCGGTCTAAAAAAAGAAGCATACTTTTCGCAAATTATTCCTGTGTTTAGATACTAGCGACTTGGAACTTCTATGTAAGTCGTGTGAAACTTATTAGAGATTAAAGAGACTGAAAATTTACTACGGAAATTTCATTAACAGCATTATACTTCAAGTCTTCATCCAAGTAACCTTCAATCACCATTCTTTCAAAGGATTTTTAGACGGAGTTGCACATTCCAGTGCCACCCGCAGTAATCAGTTGTGGCACATGTGAGGGTCTCGAAGCGACAACGTGTCTTTGTTGATATGCACAAAAAATCTTCTGTTTGATTTGCGTCTTGCTGAATCTAATATGGCACTTGTTCTGAAGGATAAAACTTTTCGCACTTTTAGCATGCATTTCTGTATTTTTCAGTTCTTTTGAAACATTAATCATGATAACTGTAAAAAACAACTACTGTCAACGACAACGTCAATGGATCCCGATCACCTGGTGTGTCTTAAGGTGCGTTTACACGAGCAACTTTGTTGCTGTCAAGGGCATCCGGTATCCGTGGCACAGTGGTTAAGTGCTTTGGCTAGCGATCTACTGATCTTGAGGTTGAGCCACGAAAGTGTCATTAATGGAAGTCGGCAGGAAGGGCAATTGGACTGAAGCGCTGCAAAACTAGGACTACCGGTAGAGCTTCATAGTTACATGTTCTTATCAAAATCCAACAGCATCGATTAGTAAAATTATCTGCTATTTTACATGTGAATAGATGGAACAATGCCGGAGAACTGGGACGGTGGAGGTCTGTGCCTCATACTGCACCGTCATTCTCACAAGACTCACCCTCGCTGATCGGTCGAACACGGTAGATACTCGGGCGAACAGTGAAGGCACCTGAAAAAGTGGTACTTCGTAGAGGATGCTTCTGCATAGAGTAAGAATAGGGTTTCGATATTTTAAATATGGTTAAAAATAAGGTTTTAATGCTTTTTTGAAAAATTTTGTTTCTCTCATTTTTTCCTGTAATAGGCGTCTTTCCTTTTTCCGATACACAATCCACAAAATCTTAAGTCGATGTGATCCCTCTGTGCATGTATAATTGCGGATGAAATGTCAGTAAATCTTTTGAGAGATGCACTTTCGTAATACTACACCTTTTCCACCCTCACGAAAATTTTTCATGAGAACTCATGAAATTTAATGCGGATTCATGAGATTTTTATGAGAGCTCATGAGATTATTATGAGTCTCATGATCTTCTCACAAGAAAATATTTAACTCATGATGTTCTCATGATGCGTTGATCGCGTTCATGAGAAAATCATGAGCATTTACCAGGTCTTCGTGAAAATTAGCTTATAAGTAGTAAGTTATGCATGCTAGCCGCGAAAGGAAATAACCATAAGAAAGCTTATTCAATCGATCAAGATCTTCAAGGTTAGTCAATAAAAGATAAAAATAAAAATATGTAGGATGTATCATGGCGATGTGCACAGCATTTTCGAAATGATGCATATATCATTTAACTTTACAATTACCATTACTATGCAAGATGTTGAAAATAGACATATATACAATCACAGTTAAACACAAGATTATGATAAATAGTGGTCTATTTTTGCGAATACTGAAATAGCATTGTAGACATGGCGTGGCAATGCTTTGGGGGAACGTGGCTAGGCCAAGAAAGTTTCAATAACTATATGCGAGAAAAATAAATTCAGAAGTATGAAAAAACAATTGTTAATTTATTAATGAGATTTTCATGAGAAAGCTCATGAAATTTGATGATATATTTCATGCGAAAACGTTCCAAATCCGCATTAAATTTCATGAGATATGTATGAGCAAAAAGCGCATAAAAATCATGAGGAATTTTCGTGAGGGCATTTCTATTTCAGACATTTCCAATTGAATTTCAGATATCTTCAAAGTTGACCTTCTGATAGATATCTGAAATTCATTTGGAAATATCCGAAATAGACATGGAAAAGGTGTAGTAGAACGAGTACAGTTTTCTCCATGCACAGTTAGTGCATACCAGTATAATAAAGTTACATGTACAGCGATGAGAGAATCCACCGTGGCAGAAATTATGCGGTATTGCGGTGCACCAGCATTACCATAACAAGGTGACTAAACTCATGGGGAAAAAACTCACGCTTTTTCTTTTATTTAGCCAAATCTGGCTAAAGCTAAATTATTCAATTCTTCAAAGGTGAACCTACGTTTTAATATGAATTGAAAAATGAGATGACAAGCATCCCGAAATAAACAATAAAATGTCACTTTCAGTGATAATCAACCTTAAAATGCTATTCTTCGGCATTCTAAATGAAGGGTTTGCCAAATTAAGGAGGTCTTTTTGGTTTATAAGGACTAATATATGCACTAAGCCTTTTAGGGAAGACATTTAATAAATTCACTCTAAATACTACCGCAATTCTCGTCAAATATATAAAAAAATAAAAAACCTTATCTAAATATGATGGATAAGAAACATTTTTAGCAATCCTTATTTGGAATCCCAACATTCAAGGATGATGATTACATACCTGTGTACCTCAACATTTCAAAAATAGTACAATCCTTCCGCGAAAATCGTACAAAAATCGTACAATTCAAATTGTCTATAATTTCAATAAGATTGTGTATTCCCTACTGAATTCCATGCAATTCCCTACTCCTTATGCATTCTTGTACTAAAAACAAACATAATGATCTAAAAGTGTATAATGCAATCAAAACAAAACGTAACAATAGAAAATAAAAGAAAAAGCGCATTGCCTGTGTGTCCGATAAGAGATATGATTTTATATTTCACAGTGCTATAATCTCTATGATTATTGCTTCCATAATATAGTTTATGCTTTCCAAAGTGTGCATAAATTTCAAAGAGTGCAATAAACAGTCTTTATTGCACTCCTTCATTGAAATACATTAGCACATAGAAAGTTTTTCATCCTCTACAACGAAAATCATGCATAGAATTTGCATAGAAATGCATGTACAATGGACAGAGAAGCAGGCTATCTGATTTCAAAATTGCTTTGGTTTGATTTTCAAATCATGTTAAGGATCATGATCATAGATTCTGGTAGTTCTGTGAAATATAAAGTTACTTACACAACAAGTGCAAAGATATCCAGCTTAATTGCATTTTTCTCGATCAACAAACTGCCCTCGCCCTTCGGGCTCGTGCATAAACATGTTGATCTCAAAAAATGCAATAAGGCTGGATACTTTGCACTTGTTGTGTAAATAACTATTAGGCTCTTTGTGTTTCAAAGTGTTCGGTTCGAATCCGTTATTGACCAATCTGTTAGTCACTATCTGCACAGCTGCACCTTTATCGCTTGGACTAGAACAGCCGTCTTGGACATATCTTAAACTATTTTTGACAAAATTATCTTTTATATGTTGTGGGAGCCAACTGTCTTTGCGAAGATTTCCACGTTGCGAAGACACTAGATTTCACCCAATTTTGAACTGGGCATTGAAACTACACACGTTATGCTTAGTACTGCTCATGGATTTCCATTGATTGTCAAGGGAGAATGCGCACTGGAACTTATAAACGATCATTTTCGGCGATCCTTTCTATGATTATTTGTTTTTGCTAACGTATCTCAACCTATCATTGGTGCGGATTTTCTTTATGCATTCAAATTGTTGGTTAATTGCTATTCTCATTGTTTGCTTGGCCTAACGAGTGGATTCACTGTGAGCCATGTTAGAAGGGATCATCGACTTCATGTGCGACCAGTTTTGAGCTTTCCAAACTGCAGCAGTGACTCTTTTCGTGAACTGCTCCATAAATGTCAGCATTTTTTCAGCCTATCTCAATTTAAAAAGAACGCAATTGATGACGATCAGACATCTCCATCGGTTTTCCTTCATATTGAAACGTCCTTATCAACTCCTGTCTTCGCAAGAGCCAGATAATTACGATCACATAAACTTGAATTTGAGAGAAAGGAATTTGAGCATTTGAGCATGTAGGTTGGTATAATTTGTCCTTCAAACAGTCCTTGGTCACAGGGCCGTCGTGCCATTGGGGCACGGGGGGAAACGTGCCCCCCCTGGGTTGTTCTGGTTAGTTCTCTTTTAAGGTCTCTGTCTTCATTATTACAACCGTCAAAAGGACAATGGAAAGAATTTGAAACTGTGCAAATCTTTCGAGAAGATATCCAATACAAAGCTGCATTATCTGAATATAAACTATTTTGCAATGAAAAGTCTGTATCAGATATTTCTGCTTGTGAAAACTTGCAGTCTGTTTATTTGCTATTGATGATTGACAACAAGATGACGGCAACATGTCCTAATTTGAAAATACTTTATCGATTAGCAATGACCTTGCCGGTTACATCAGTATCATGTGAACGTTCTTTCAGCTCATTGAAATTCATAAAATCGGCACTACGGACCACAATGGATC
Source organism: Prostheceraeus crozeri (assembly GCA_907163375.1). Taxonomy (NCBI): domain Eukaryota; kingdom Metazoa; phylum Platyhelminthes; order Polycladida; family Euryleptidae; genus Prostheceraeus; species Prostheceraeus crozeri. The sequence goes on along the minus strand of CAJQUW010008352.1, from coordinate 160,148 downwards.
AAGATCGTTTGAGAGATCTCCTAATTATTGCATCAGAAACCCAAAGAAATCAAAAAGAAGACGTGACGAGAATTAGAGACGTGTTTTGGAATATGTGTGATCGACGTTAATCATGTTCTCCAATCAAATTTTGTTCTCAATTTCAATAAACGTATGTTTTAATCATTTGCTTTTCATTAAACTATCAAATACGTGTAGATAGATACGGTTACTACAAAAAGCAGGACTACACTACAATCAAAATTTAATAAAACTTACTGTTTCCTTTTTAACTTTTGATATTATCTTACCTCTTGATATTATTGATATTAGCTTTCCTTTTCAAAGCCTATATTACCTTTTTATCATGCAAAAATGAGTAGCAGTTCGGGTACATATTTCACTGTGACTACTTAGTCTATCAAATTTTGCACTATTGCATTGTGCCCCCTTGAGGAATCGGGCGCACTACGCCCCTGCCTGGTCATCGCCATTACATATAATTCCCAAGGACATCAATGAATGGCGTCCGTTAGGAGATTATCAACGACTTGATGGCATTACAAATCCAGACAGGTGCCCTATTGCTCACATCGGCAGTTTTTTGACGAGACTAGGTGGCAGGAAATTATTTTGAAACTTGGATTTAGTGAAGGCATACTTCCGCATTCCTGTTGCACCAAAGGACATTCAGAAAACAGCTGTTATTACACCTTTCGGACTATTTGAATATCTCAAAACGCCTTTTAGATTGCGCAATGTTGCACAAACATTTCAACGATTTATGGATTCCATTTTCCGAGACTTTCCAAATGTATTTGTATACTTAGATGACATCCTTATACCTTCTGAAAACGAAATCGACCATGTGAGGCATATTCTAGAAGTATTTGAACGCTTATCTGAGTATCATTGCATATCTCTCCATCGAAATGTGTTTTCATGGTTTCGGAGATTGAGTTTCTTGGATCAACAATTAATTGTGAAGGAATAAAACCATCAAAAGAAAAACTGAATTCTTTTGAAGAATATGAACTTCCTCATGATTATGACGCCTTCTTGGTCTTCTAGGATATTATCGGAGATTCATTCCATCTTATTCAGAGAACCGCGAGCCTCTACAAATCCTACTGCAATCTACTGGTCACAAAAGTGAGCAATTAGCTTGGAAGAAAGAATCAATCGATGTTCTTCATTAAATGAAAAATTAGTGTGCTCTGCCACATTGTAAATCACTGGATACGAAAATTACATGCAAGCATATACCAAATTCACAAACACTTGGAAGCTAACATCTGATACGAGATTCTCGCATGCTTTCAGAGATCTGGTATGTTTTTCATACGAATTCCCACTTACTTTCGCATGTGATTGGTATGTGGCGATACGAACTATTCCATCTGAGATTGGCTGTTTTACACTGAAATACGAGTAGTTGGTATGTTTTATATACGAGACCCTACGCAAATTCATCCTCATTCGTATACCTCTTGTTATGTAGAGCTTCAAGTAACATAGCAAAAAATATATGTATTACATACTACTGTGAAATAACTCAGTAATAACAGTCGTGAATATTTGATAGTGTGATATTTAACTAGATTAGATTTATTGTGAATTTTATGATCCACGAGTATGTCGTCGGTGCTACTTGTCTAGCAGCATTACCAGGACGTTTAGTTCGCTCTGTTTTATGAACGAAGTTGATTAACATCAATTTATTCAAACGTTGATTTCCGTGAAATCATGTTGACTTATATATCTCAAACATAACTATTTTTGCGTTCATGAATTATAATGTGTTTTTATTTCGGATTGATAATATGCTTAATTTCAAAATTGCATAATGCAGAATTCTTGATGGTTGAATGCTTATTGATTATTTATGAAGTGCCTCAGAATTACATGTATTAAAATCGAATTCAGTATTGAAAGTATGAATCTTGAATGTCATTATCTTACTACTTACAAAACAGTAGTAACATTAGTGGGATCTTTTTTGAAAAAAGGCCTTAAAACAATATACTTTAGACATAAGTGATGCTTTCTTTTAACATTGTGCTGGTATTGCTTTAGTATGTAAAGCATACCACACTTAAAATAACGTACGAAAAGCATGCAAATATATGCAAAAATATACCAAAAAATATTTTTGTATGCATCCTTCGTATGTGATTGGTATTGAGCGATTTACAGTGTACGAGATGGTTTGAGTGTATTCCAATGCCAAATATACAAGCAGTGTATTTATATATATATATATATATATTTACCAAATATACAAATTGCAGAAGCATTTCTGTCAGGCTGGATTTCAAGATTCGGTGTGCCGTTAATCCTTATTTCTGACCAAGGAAGACAATTTGAAAGTCAGATATTTTATGAGTTATCAAAAATCACCCACAGTTGAATGGAATGATAGAACGGTTTCATCGGACGTTGAAGACAGCTCTGAAAGCATATCGGGACGATGGTTGAAATATGAGCTTTCACTTCGATATATTCCTAATGAGACAGGATTTTGTACAAAGAGTAAGGATATATAGGTACAGTGTCGACTCAAAAAAGTATCTGTATACAGTAAAAAAAGTTTATATCAAAAGATCCAGTTTTTTCCGGAGATTACGTTCCCGTGGTCCAAAAAAATTATTTGAGCACTTTTGAAAAAAGTCAAAATTTGCCAATTTAAATACTGCCGAGATGACGCACCCTTGTAAGTAGTATAAAGCAAGTTGGATATCAAAAGGAATGAATATTTGCGAAGAAGCATCCCAACAAACGGGAAATCAAGCTGATTATCAAGGGAATTTCATGGGTTGTATTGTAATGAAAGTCTTCATGAAAAAGTCGCGATATTATTCGTGCGTTCTTGGCTGAGATTTCAAGTTTTTAATTCAATTTTCAACGTAATGATTTTATGATTCACTAAATTCATGTTTCATTTCTAGAATCTGAATAGTGATGTGGAACCATTTGCATCTTTCAGAGATAATTGAAATCATTGTCTTTGATTCTGTTATTTTACTGTGCCAGTGGCAGGTTGCCTGTGATATGATCATGCTTAAAAGAATACTCTTGAGGTTTAGCATGAAAGTAATAGGAACCCATCGAGTTGCTAATTTAGCAAGCACTAAATCTCCAAGGTTATCATGAGAATCTGTGAAATACCATCATTCCTTCTGCATTACATTCATGATAACTCAATTCCGTTGCAATTTCTGCAAAACTGCAAAAATTTGCATATCTCACATTTGGTGACAATTACCAACTATATCCCCTCGAGTTCATTTAATAAAATTGAAAGTGTATACACATTGGGGATTTACATGCGGAGTTACCACTCTACCTAATTTACTTACTCTATGATTCTATCCGTTTGCGGCTGCAACAGGTTCCACAATCCTTTTACCAAATATTATGACAAATTCTGCAAACGAAGACATGAATGCGAAAGATACATCCACGTATATAAGAGATATGGCCAGCAGGTTAAGTGACATCAATTTTTCTTCCTTAGCTGTTGGAAGACATCACATCGAAAACAAGCCCCAACCAAAATTGAATACCAATATCGGCGACCATGTTTGTGTCCGAATTGATCGGATCAGACGTCCATTGGAAGCCCCTTATCAAGGTCCTTTCAAAGTGATGCGAACTTCAGACAAGGTTGCAGAACTTGAATTACCAAATGGCAAATTCTCAACAGTATTATTTGATGGACTGAAAATTGCAAAAGTTCCGGTATCAAAGCCCTTTGGTGTTGAAGGAGAAGGCACGAAATGTCTTTGTCATGCAAATAAAGTAACTAATTAGAATGAGAACGAGTTTTCAGAGGGTGTGAAAGAGCTCATACCTCTGAGGGTTAATAATGATCGGAGGGCAAACAGTATCGAGAAAACGTGTGCACAATGATCTGAATTCTTTGAATCTGAAGGAATCGTGCGATCGGAGAATTTTGAAAGAATTCAGAGCAATCCGCAAGCGGCGCAAGACTATTTTCTTATCTCTGCAAAGTATTAAAAATGTCTTTTTGCCCGCTTAGTAAGTTCCTGGAAGTGTAATCATTTTGAATCAGTTTGCACTTCTAGCAAAGTGACCCACCAAAGCAATCTAATTCTGTGGTGTCCATTGTTATTGACACTGGACAATGGATTGATAGCGACTTCAAGTAATGTATGCTCTTTGAAGGTGTTGTGATACGAGACCTGTTTGATATCCATGATTGGGATGTTTTGCTCTGGCCTCTTTGGTCTACATAGCTAATCGCATGACAGTTATTCGTTCATGATTGATATCTATTGATGTCTATAACTTCTGTAATTTGAATGACTTGTTCAAAGACAGGAATATAATCACTACTTCACTTAGCAATTACAAGTCGGTGGTCTTGTTATAGTTAATGTAGTTGAATACATTACGAAGGCAATGACTTCGCGGCTATCCTTTTACAAACTCCTGTGAATGTAAAAGTGATGTCAAAATCACAAAAATAACAAATCAGAACTTGAGTCATTCATTTAATAAATGTGAAAAAATAAAGTTAATTATTGTTAACTCTAATTATTTAATTATAGAATAATAATAGAAAAATTATAGAATTCGTACGCAACGTCTTGCCAAGTTTCATTAGATTCTGTCCTTAGTGCTACAAAATGTCTTCCTTTATATACTCATTGACAAAAATTTTTGAAACATTTACTTCTTTAACTTCTTTCATTTTTGACTGGTATATATATACATGTATGTATGATACCTTGATAATTTAGTCACAATATCCACCAAGTCGCTAGCACAGAAAAACAACAACAAAATATTACCTTAAGTTATCTAAAATTGATTGCGATTTGTTTTTCTGCAATACATGTCTCAAAACTAATTTGCTGCCTAAATTTACGAACTCCTGTGGATGTACAGGGTGATCGCGATCTTCTTGCGGATTTTCTTTGTGGCGTTCGATGGGTTAATCTAAATATGTAATATTTAATTTTCGGAAGATAATTTGTTTATTTCTCACTCTAATGTTTTATGAATTAATGAGACACTTAATAAAAGTCATAGTCCACTGAATATTTTATTTCGATGCGTTAATCTAAATATGTAATATTTAATTTTCCGAAGATAATTTGTTTATTTCTCACTCTAATGTTTTATGAATTAATGAGACACTTAATAAAAGTCATAGTCCACTGAATGTTTTATTTTAATAATTACAAAAGATGTTCAATATGGCCTCCATCACAGCGTATGCAAAGTTCACAACGTTTTATAAAGGAATGATAAGCACGACGAATAACATCGGTGGTTATGTTGTCCAGTAAGAAAGTTAGTTTTTGTCTTAATTCAGTCAAAGTCTTGGGGCGCGGTGCTTTATAAAGGTCGTTTCGTATCTGTCCCCATAGCCAAAAATCCAACACTGATAAGTCCGGGCTTCTTGGGGCCAAGGTATAGGCCCGTCACGACCAATCCAACGATTTTTCATCTTTGAATTCAGGACTTCTCGTACTTGCCGAGTCCAATGTGGCGGTGCACCATCTTGTTGATACATTCGTGTTTGATTTCGTCGCTGCGTCATGACTGGAATAACCTTGTTCAACAAGAAATCCTTGTATCGTTCCCCATTCATGGTTTCTTCCAACACTTGGTAGGTAATCCCATCATGAGGTGAGACCATAGCCCAACAAACTATCGAAGGTGACCGCATTGGCTTCTCATCAGTTAAATGAGGATTTGTGCGGGCATACACAAAACGGTTGTGTCGGTTGACGCTTCCACTGAGGTGGAATGTTGCCTCATCACTAAAATTGATATCAAAGATAAAACTTGGATCTTGTGTGTGGCGTTCAATCATTAAGCGACAAAATTGCAGTTGAGTAGGAATATCGTCAATCTTCAGTTCCTGTACAATCGTGTGCTTCCAATGCTTAATTCCCTCTTCCTTTAACACTTTGTGCACTGAGCCTCTTGTGCAACCTTTCTTTGCGATGCGCTTGGATCATCTTCGAAAGCTGCAATGACTTCTGTCCTCTTGACATCCGAAACTCGCCAGTAGTAATCCCATTCCAAATTCAAGGACGGTGCGGTGCAGTGATGAGTCATCGATGAATCATCATGCTGACTCAGCCCCCCCCCCCTCTGGCAGGAAGGAAGGAAGGAGGAGTGCTGAGGCAAGGGGTAGGAAGGAAGGTGATATGGGAAGGAGTGAGTGTGGAAAAGGGTGGTGTTGGTGGTTTTGGGATGAGAAAGGCTGGAATTCGGCATGAAGGAGTGCTCGGAAGGGAAAATGGAGTGCAAATTCGGACGTTTTGGCCAAAGTTGGGTCTAGGAACTTCTTCCCAACTCAATCGGAGAGAAAAAGTTCTGACCTCCCCCCCCCCCTCCTGCCAAACTTCCAACTTTGGTGTTAGACATCGTAGAAAGTCGTGTAATAGCTCATTTGAAAGCTGGGAGTGAGAAAAAGGCAGTAAAAAGCTCAGTTTGGACTCATTTTCTTGGGTTTAGGGAGGAAAATGGCAGGAAACCGTCAGAGTTGGAAAAGGCAGGTGTTGGAGGTTTTGGGAATTAGAAAAGTCGTTTTTCGGGCAGAAGGAGGCCTCGGATGGGAAAATGGAGTGCAAATTCGGACGTTTTGGCCAAAGTTGGGTCTAGGAACTTCTTCCCAACTCAATCGGAGAGAAAAAGTTCTGATCCCCCCCTCCTGCCAAACTTCAACTTTGGTGTTAGACATCGTAGAAAGTCGTGTAATAGCTCATTTGAAAGCTGGGAGTGAGAAAAAGGCAGTGAAAAGCTCAGTTTGGACTCATTTTCTTGGGTTTAGGGAGGAAAATGGCAGGAAACCGTCAGAGTTGGAAAAGGCAGGTGTTGGAGGTTTTGGGATGAGAAAAGTCGTTTTTCGGGCAGAAGGAGGCCTCGGAAGGGAAAATGGAGTGCAAATTCGGACGTTTTGGCCAAAGTTGGGTCTAGGAACTTCTTCCCAACTCAATCGGAGAGAAAAAGTTCTGACCTCCCCCCCCCCTCCTGCCAAACTTCCAACTTTGGTGTTAGACATCGTAGAAAGTCGTGTAATAGCTCATTTGAAAGCTGGGAGTGAGAAAAAGGCAGTGAAAAGCTCAGTTTGGACTCATTTTCTTGGGTTTAGGGAGGAAAATGGCAGGAAACCGTCAGAGTTGGAAAAGTCAGGTGTTGAAGGTTTTGGGATGAGAAAAGTCGTTTTTCGGGCAGAAGGAGGCCTCGGATGGGAAAATGGAGTGCAAATTCGGACGTTTTGGCCAAAGTTGGGTCTAGGAACTTCTTCCCAACTCAATCGGAGAGAAAAAGTTCTGACCTCCGCCCCCCCCCCCTCGGGAGAGCTCGCTTCGATCTTGGCTTCTAGTGGACGGATTTTGTCGTGCCATAGCTCGTTTGAAAGCTAAGAGTGAGACAAATTCAGTGAAAGAAACGGCTTGTTCATATCTGTCTTCGTTTAGATGTGAGATGTTATTGAAAATTTGGGACATTGGCGAAAAACGACAGAGTTAGAATTTTTGTGATGGCTGCCTACTGTAGGGCCAAAACGAAGCATCGGATGAGAAAACGGAGGCCAGATTCGGATTCATTGTCAAATCCTACATGGAAATGGTATATTTCCAGCTCAATCGGAGCACTAGAACCGGAGATAGACGGGTTTTTAGTGTTTGGATGATGGGTATTACGTCATCAGCTGATCGCCACACACTATATAAGTGGAGACTCGGCTTGTGGAAATCAGTTCTCCTCCCGACTGGGTTGGGGTAGGTGAACTCTGGAGCTCCGATGATAGCTTCGGACATTCCAAATTCCGGGTTTCTGTAAGAAACCGACTTAGAAAATTTCATTGCTGAACTCAGCTAAGGCGTCAGACTTCGAGGTTCGCCAGGAGATGGCCTTCGTCTCACGGCCATAAAAGACTCCAAAACTTTAAAGGCTTGTAACTTTGCTTCTACAAGTCCGTTTGACTTGATTCAAAAAAGGTTCGGTTGCTATTGACCTGCCCTAAGTGATAGACTACTTACAAAATGTCGTAAGTAGTGCTAAAAAGTTGAAAAATTTAAATTCACTAGTTTTGGAGGTTTTCTGGGGTGTTCGACCCTGCTGAAGTCAACTAGATGATTTTTAGTGAGCCAGTCTTCTCATGGCATAAGCAGCTTTTCACTGAAAGCGAGCAAGACACGGAGAGTTTTGCTGTAATATTCCACTGACAGGGTGTTCCTTCGGGACGGCGGACGATGCCGTAGTGATAAGTGTGGCAAGGGAGTGTGTCATAGTTTAGACCGTAACCGCTGGGACAACTCATGTCTCATGTTGGGCATTTGACACAGTTCTCAACGTAGCACTTTGAACGCCAATCGGTTGAGTCTTAGCTATCTTGTCATGGGTGGCCTCTAAACATCTCCATTGCAAAACGCTGGTGAATCAAGCTCTCTACGGCTTGCTATCAAGCTACTATCAAAGTCTGTCAACCTCTTACCAACTCCACCGGTTTTCATGTCTGGCAATCAAGTCATGGACGGTGCACGATTTTCGGTGTGATACTTCCTGTGGGTGATTTCGAGACAGCGGTGAAGTCCGTAGCTGCACGGGACGTGGGCAATGGTAATCCTTGTGAAACCTCTCTGCGTCATGTTTGCAATGTTTCGTCTCCGTGATAGAGACAAGCAGAACTGATAAATGGAATGAAGGGAGGACATTCATGCGCCACACGCAACACATCACAGACTTCTCTCTTTGCTAGTGAACAAGCTCTTGTCAGTGTCCTACAAAGGTTTTACTGTAACACAGGTTGATGTATAGTTAGAAAGTTTGATCATTGAAGTTGTATTCGTAAGTCTAATCAGAAAGTGTATCATGGTTTGCAAAGTTAGTGTAGTCAAGTAGTTTTACTGTAACACACGTTTGTAAAAGTAAAGTTTGATCATTGACGTTGTATTCGTAAGTCTAGTCAGAAACTTTATCATGTTGTACAAAAGTTTTATTGCACCACAGGTTGATGTATAGTTAGAAAAGTTTGATCATGGCGTTTTATGAAACACATGTCATAAAATGCAAGTGTTAGTGTAGTGAAATAGTTTACCGCGACGCACGTTTGTGAAAATAAAGTTTGATCATTGACGTTTATTCGTGAGTGTCATCAGAAAATGTATCATGGTTTGTAAAAGCAAAGTTTAGTATAGTCAAATAATTTTACTACGACACACGTTTGTGAAAATAATGTTTGATCATTGATGTTGTATGACTGACCGAACTCATCACAGCACTATAAAGTTTTAGAAGGTTTTACTGCACAGTGTAGATTGTCTTGTAACTTACTTTCACAGCACTAGAAAGTTTTATCGAAAAGGTTTTACTGCACAGTGTAGATTGTCTTGTAACTTACTTTCACAGTGTTAGAAAGTTTTATGGGAGACAGTTGGCAAATGTTTCCCTATTAGAAAATTCAAACTCCATGACTGTTAGATTCGCTTCATCAGGTTTACTAAAAGCATTTTTCTACTGCAATGAGAGTTTAGAATGTTATATGAAAACAGTGTTCACCACAGCACTGGAAAGTTTTTATCCTTAGTTGAGATCCGGACTGCAGTGTGTAAAATGTTTTATGTGACAGTCTTTTCACAAACGGTGAAGTGTAAATTCAGAGTGACTACATCTGTTAGGTAGTCATTAACTTTGGATGTGAAGTAAAGCGAATCTGTGTACAGAATGAATTGAATATTAGACAACGCATGCAAGTTTTTGACGACTTGAGTGGTTGAAATCAAATCTAAGTTTAACATGTTGGATATAAAAGTGAGATGGATAGGAATAAGTGTTGAATGTTTTATAAAACCAGATGTTGTCACACACGTTGAGTATGTATTCCATGACATTGAATCGCGTGGGTTGCAAAGTTCATCATCCAAGGCTAGGCTCCTCTACGGTTGGATTTAGGGTTTTATATTACATGTGTTCACCGTTCGTGTAGAATATGTGAAGCACATGTTCGCTTAAATGCAAATGTTGAAATAAGTTTTGTAAGAAGTCTTTGACAGGTTGTTGTGAAACTTAGCGAACGTTGAAAAAAGTTTTATAAAATGTTTCTGCAGTCACACTCGTTAGCGTACCAGCTTTACTAAATGTGTTGTTTGCCTCTATCAAATTGAATGTGTGTGTTTTGTAAATAAAGACAGCGTGTTTGCACTCTGCATCGACAGCATACAAGTATAGACATAACAACTTGTTGTTAGTCGAATGCATATGAGATAGGAAACATTATGTGTGAGATAAAAATCAACCTGCTAGATGAAGTGAAACACAAAAGTGTCACAACTGGTTTACGGGAAATAAAGGAGAACTGTGACAACGTTTACACTCATCATAGACAGATGAACATACAAATCTGACATTCAAATGAAAGTCGTAAACATGAACTGCGGTGTAAGAAACTTTATGTCAACAACTTTATGTTGGTAAAACTTTCATAGATTGCAGGCGTGTTGAAAGCTGATATAAAGACCTGTAGAAACACACAAGTCTTAGTTCAACGACTCGACCCTTGAACTCACACAATGAATACGTCTGTGTAGAAAACTCATTGGTAGGAAACAGTATTTTCTGTGCGAATGCAGACGATGTAAACATGACATTTAACATGGCTTGCAATAGTCAACATGCTGCCATTCAAAATGTTTATCATAAAACCTATCAGTGAAAAAACCCCTCCTGTGCCCACAAAGAATCATAAGTGCTCTCTGACGCCTGGTTGTCGCGCTAGCCCCTCAGCAGATAGAGTAGAACACAAAGATGAATGACAGCGCAGCCGGTGGGCGATCGTCTGTCGCGCTAGCCCCTCAGCAGATAGAGTAGAACACAAAGATGTACGCGCTCTCTCTCTCTGGCGCCCGTCTGTCACATGAAACAGAGAGCTATCGCATCTGTCCCAGGATGCAGTAACGTGTCGTAGCACCTGGCTGATTCCCACACAGCTCATTGCTATCGCACCGGAAGGGAGATTCACGCGATAAATGCATCTAAGTTTGTTGAGTGGTTGAGGGTAGCAGTCAATGAAAATATGACTTCCCTTTTCGTCCACCAACCATAAGCTTAGAGCGATTTGATTGCGCGGACCAGACATTTGAAAGGCTGTATCATTCTCATATAAAGCAGAGTCTCGTGCATTTTACTATCATAATCATGTCCGAGAAGCCAACTGCTCAAGTTACCCCATATAGGATTACTTACATGGGTGAAACGTTTCTCTCCGATGAGAGTGAGGATATAGTATTTCATTTTATGAAATACTATTCCTTGTTCGATGAATCGAACGTCATACCTCCACCCGAATCCCCGATGATGGATCTGCAGGAATCTCCGAGTGAGAGCGAGACGGTGGGGAGCGAGGCCGAGATGGCAACCAGTGAGAGCGAGACGGTCAAAAGTGATAACATGGAAAGAGAGGAGATGATGTGGAGTGAGGACTCGGAAAGTGATAACATAGAAAGTGAGGAAGTGGAAGCGAATGAAGATGTCATTGTGATATCGGATGATGAAGTAAGAGTTTTACACATGCATACGAATGACTATCATCTCAACTCATTCTTGTTTTCTTTCAGTGATGGAGTGAGTGATGGGTGTTCTTTAGTTCATTAAATCATCATGCACACATACAGCACACTGTTTCACCACATTTCCTCGTGAATGCATCATGAGTTCTTATAAGAACTTCCTTCTAATGCAGCTAAAGCGGTCCCAAGCCCGCCACATATCTTCGGATATGGAATGCAGAGGGGAAGGATATATGATGAATTGAATGAAGGGAGGACATTCATGCGCCACACGCAACACATCACAGATTTCCATCTTCATTAAGATGACATTCAATCACTTGAATTCTAATGTGACCTAATCCTTAGATCTCAGTACAGTCAACTCTCTAACATACTTATTAAACCTATTATCTCTAACTTTACAAACGCTGAAAGGATTCTAGCATGATTTCAAACTTTACAAAAATCAACTTTATTTCTAACGTTACAAACAGTGAAATGCTTGTGACACTATTTTATACTTTACCTATCTTGCAAACACTGTAATGATTCTGATATTATTTCTAACGTTACATTCATCAACTTTATTTCTAACATTACAAACGTCAACTTTATTTTTAACTTTGCAAACAGTGAAGTGATTATAACTTCATTTACATTTCAACTATCTTACAAACACTGAAAGGATTCTAACATGATTTCAAACTTTACAAACATCAACTTTATTTTTAACGTTGCAAACAGTGAAGTGAATCTGACTTCATTTATATTTCACATATCTTACAAACAGCGACATGGTGATAACTTTATTTCTAACTTTACATACTAAGTCAATCCACTCTATTGAAACGACAAGAAAACGACACAGTATGACCATGATATGTTATTGAAACCCACACAGCTTTTTTCTTATACTACCAATTCATTTCATGTCTTCTATCCTATACACTCAAAACCTGCAACGACATTTATTCTATTACACCTGAAATCTATTGACATGTGATACATTACATTAAATCTTCGATATCAAATACTATCATGAAACAACTAGCAGTACCTGACTCTAAACATGCACTGATTCCCACATTTATGACATTAGTAATTTTTCTATCATGTGTGACTACATGCTCATCAATATGAAAGGCTTGCAGTGACTTAACTCTTAATGTGTCCATGTCAAACTTTTGGAAATAACTTTTCATGTACAGTTGACATACAATCAATTTCAACGGATGCTCCAGTCATAGCATGTTATTCCTGCTTTCGCACTCATGGTGTCATGCTACATCAACAAGTTGCTTCTATCTAACTTTTACATGAATAAACCAAATGCCCTGATGCTATATGATACTGTCTCGATATGCTATTGTTGTTTCTTTTAACTATGTCACTGATTCAAACAGTTAATTACACTACCTATTCATTAAACTTTGCAATCTCAATCTTTGCTTTCATCGAATATGAACCTCTAATTTACATACAACAACTATGATATGTGTTCTATCTTATACACTCAACCAGTAGAGACATTCATTCTCTTACATCCATGAACATGATGTGATAAAATTCACATCATCTCAAAACCTTTTAACAGCGCTTGTCTTCAAACATATGCTGAATCCCACACAGCTTGTTTGTTACACTACCAATTCATTTCAATGTGGGTTGATCTTGCATCACTCATTTCATGTAACACAACTTTTCACTTTAATTATTCCCAGAATGTTACTGCAGTGGTCTCAACACAATCCCTACCATGTATTCTAACACTAATCACTGTGCAATGACTGTTGTGAATTGTATCGCATTCATGTACATGACCCAGACTTGTAAATTCCTGTTACTCAGGTGTGAGGAGGTTATGAGAACCTAAGATGCTTCAGTTGTTATTTCAGTTTACACGAGTAACATTTGATGTCTTCATGTCTAGTAACATGTATGAGTTACTTCATCACTCTAGTTTAATGGAGACTTTGATTATTCATTCTTAGCTCGCTGAAGATGAGTGTTTGTATCACACTGTGAAGAGAGATTGCAAACTAATGAAGATAGAAATTTGATATCTGTATACGTTTGGCGTGTGAGTGGCCATCCTTTCATCCCTTTCATCAATTTTCAACCCATCCTCTGAGTTCAACGGGCTTGGAACCGTCAGAAAGTAAAAATACTTTCTGGCCTCATTATGGGTAGCCTCATAAAGGCTGTTTGGGACATTCACTAGCCTCATGAAGGCTGTTTGTGGCGTTCTCCGACTCCTCTCTACTTTTGCTCGAAGATCTCTGTAAGAAAGAAAAATAGTGTTAGAGTTGATTGAGAGGCAATGACGTTCGAGTAACTTACTAGGAATTTTCCTCTTCACTTTTCTCACTGAAAAATCACACAGTCGACCGTCTACCTCCATACTGATATGAATGCAGGTGACCCCACCTCCCTCGTAGCACTCCTGTGTGATGTTTAAATCATCTGTAGCAGTAGGCACGTCACATACTTGGTTTCTGTAGATTGGCAGGTGTACCTCTACGTGTCTTCTCTTCATTTCCTTGTTGATGTCTTCAGCCTGACTAAGTCTCCTCTTCAGCTCATGATTTCCTTCTCTCATCCCTTGACAGTTCCTCTCTATCACACCAAGTCTGGTAACCTCCTGCCTCTGATGATTCAACTCGGATACTACCTCCTCATAAGCCATCTCCTTCTCCTACCATTCACGCCTCTCTTTCATTAATGTTTCCTCTCTCTTCTTCAGCTGTAATACTTCCTCCTGTAAGACTTTCACCGTTCCCACTTTAATTTCTAGTTTGGCTATGTCCTGCACCATCTCTTTATTTTGTCTATTCATGGCCTCATAGCGATCTTTGAGCAGCATGTAATGGGCTTGCTGTGATGCCTTCGCCTTCAACTCATCTCTATCTAGAGCTCTTGTTTGTTCGCGTATACCGCCTTTCTTTGGCGTAGATGTGTTAAGTGGCTCCTCTACATGTTCAGATGCGCGCTCAGATACATGTTCAGATTCTTGTTTACCACTTATGAAAACGGCTCTCACCTCCTGTACTTCCCCTTCCTCCTCACTGCTGCTTGTATCGCTGAGGAAATGATTGCTCCCATCATCATCCAAGTCGACAATGTGTCTTACAGCCGCCCTCTCCTCCTGCCTTCGTCTATACAAGTCATCAAACCACTTTCTGAAGTGGCAGTTAGAAATAGACGCACTAGGACACTGGTCATGTCTTTTCCTAAATTCGACAAAGTCAGAGTCTGCTTCCACAGCATGATGGACACAGGTCTTTATTTCAAAGACCTTCTGATGCTCCCCAATGTGTTCCACCTGTCTCAAGTGCTTTTTGTATTCGGTCCCTCTGTATACTTTATCGCATGAACATCTTGTGACGCTGTAGCGCGAAGACTTTGATAAAACCATGTTCAAACTGCAAGATAAAAGTTAGTTATTTACTACAGTTCTCACAAGAAAGCACTGTTTATCAGAAACATGTTTGTAATAAATGCCATAGGACAGACAATGATGGTCCTAGCCTTAAGACCCTAGTGTTAGAAAGTGTATCAGTGATGCCTGTAAGATCTGACTTTAAATCTCTAACCTAGAACGTCTGATAGCAAACGTCAGACGACTCACCGTTGAAAGGAGGAAACAGGAGTGACATTGGGTAGGGAGAAGCGCCTTACATACTTCTCTCTCACAAAGACAGAATATGCCAATGTCCAAATTTGCTCATGTCTCCTTCAAAGGATTTCATCTCGCCATATTTGGAATCTCAACCGCTAATTTTCCTGACTGACGCAGGGAGTCAAGATTGCCATAAATGGACATTCTCGCTTCGTTGTGATGGAAGGGGAATGACGCTCGGCTCACGCTTTGTGACAGCGATCTCTTTATCCTGAGTGGCAAGTTTGTATGACCCTCAACTGCACTGAATGTATACGAAGATGAAAAGATTGAATAGTTCCTAGTGTGTGTGATAAAATACATGGAATGATAAACGTACAGATGCTCACAATGATACTTAGGGGCTTCACACCATTTGAATGTTTTCTTATATCATGCTCACTTTCGAAGAGGCTTGACTCAATGGTTTATTCGAAGGATGCTTGTAAAGTTCAATACTGCATCCCCATGACATTTTAATTTTATGTGTTTGTACAAGTGTATAAGCTTTCACTGGACTCGCATCGTCTTATAAAGTGTTCGTTTACGCAGCGCATGAAGTTATATCTCTCAATGACGTTGAACTCACTCCCTCACACACACACACACGCACACACACACATTGTCACTTAAACCATGACTGGAATACAGTTCTCACACATCAACTTTATTTCTTACGTTACAAATGCTGAAATGACTCTAACATTATTTTATACGTCCCCTATCTTACACATACTGAAAAGATTCTAGCATGATTTCAAACTTTACGAACATCAACTTTATTTCTAACGTTACAAACAGTGAACTGCTTGTGACACTATTTTATACTTTACCTATCTTACTAACACTGAAATGATTCTGATATTATTCCTAACTTTACAAACAGTAAAATGGTTGTAACCTTATTACTAAGCCAATCCACTATGTTTGAAGCCCAACTTTATGTGAAAAGAAAACGACACAGTATGACCATGATATGTTATTGAAACCCATACAGCTTTTTGTTACACTAACAATTCAGTTCAATGTGAGCTAGTCTTGTATCACTCATTTCATACGACATAACTTTCACTTTACTTATTCCTACAATGCTACTATCATGTGTTCTAAACTTTACGAGTTCGCTTTCACTTCTATCTCACACTTTCTTCATCATCTAACCAAGTGAATGACATTGATGATACATTATCTGACTATACGCATTGAGTCACATTCTACACAAACAGATATTACTAACATGGATCATATAAAACGCCAAGTCTTGTCATAGGCTTGACTATACTATGGACTTAGTGATTTATCTATGTAACTTACACTTTTAAAACGCTAAATCCTTAAATTTCAACACAGGGGCACCTATCCTATGGATTTAGGAGTTTTGCTGTATAATTTAGTAAACTTATGTCTCTGTCAGCATACAACTTTTAAAATACAACACTGACTGATGAATGATGTTCATATATAAGTTTCTATATTCAACAAGAAACTTTCCTGCGTTGACTATTATATATTTTCCTCATCAACTCTTTACACACTTATGATTCCAATCACTAAGATACATACAACGCTTCTATTGAACATGTATCAATCACCTTTCAGCTGACCACATCAAATGTAAAGTGTATCACATAATGAGTATGTAACTATCTCTCTCATCAACGATATCAAAACTGGCTTTTCACCATGAAAATTAAGTCTTGCCTTCAAAGTCATTTTATAAAGCGAACATATGCATCACGCATTCTACACTAAAAGAGATCGTTCATTTGTGTTATCCAAAGCCCTAAGTCCCTAAACCCAACGGTAGGTAAGCCTACCCCTTAGATGATGGACTTTAGCAATTTAGATGTGTCATTCACCAATGGCTAAGTCCGTAAATGCATGTATACACTCTACAACAACAGTTATCATTGATGTATGTTATATAAAACGCTAAATCTGTAAGTCCAATCGTGGCTGTCATTGCTTGCATTACTATACAACATGATGCTCTGATGATTCTTCCACCACCCTTACTCTTTCCATTTGAGGGGTAGTGAAGAAATAAATTCATGACTTCAGGTCAAAACCTCTCTCTACACACGTTTATATTTTACATCATGTAAAAGATCCTTGCTACTTATCATAGGGGCCTTAAAACTTTAAACATGATGATTTCATGACAGTTAGACCTTTGAAGATGTGTGTTGGACACCTTGTCATGAAGTTGAGTTCTCATCAGATGAATTTAATAAGAGCTTCTTCATTTTCTAAGAAAGATGGAGATCCTTGAATCTAGTGTTTGTGTGTGACACAGTCTGTAACTTTTCTTTGTTAATAGGGTGGCCTCCAACGAATTGGTGACCGGGCCCTCGGAAGGACCGATAGAATACTTCGATTACTCGAAGTATTAGAGGACGCTGAATTCTCAGCAACGCCAGATATTCTAGCGCCATATCCCTAAATAAAGGGTTCTCCACAAGCTCATGTGGAATAAGATGGACGGGGCAGCGAATTGCTTCGCCTTTCTCTGCCTGCAAAGCAGCCAGGAGAAAGACTTTCCCCATCTTCACCCTGCATCCACAGCGGAGCTCAAGGGTTCGACTCATGTCAAAGAAAGCGATATCGAAAGACATTGCCTCAAACGACTTGTAATTGATGAATGAGTGTGCACCTCTCCCTTATATTTCTCACACATTTTTGTGACTGGCTAGCAAGACATTGCAGAATTGAACAAATCGGCTGTGTCCATGCTTTAACAGCAAATGGTTTCTTGCGCGCGCGGAGTGTACAGTAATGAATTGTCAACGTGAGAATCCTTTCAGCCACCCACGATAATATCTTCGACGCGATAGCAATGAGCTGTGTGGGAATCAGCTAGGTGGGAGGTCGGAGATGGCGATACGTTCCTGCATCCTTGCTCGTGGGACAGATGCGATAGCTCTCTGTTTTATGTGACAGACGGACGCCAGAGAGAGAGAGCGCGCGTACATCTTTGTGTTCTACTCTATCTGCTGAGGGGCTAGCGCGACAGACGATCGCCCACCGGCTGCGCTGTCATTCATCTTTGTGTTCTACTCTATCTGCTGAGGGGCTAGCGCGACAACCAGGCGTCAGAGTGCACTTATGATTCTTTGTGGGCACAGGAGGGGTTTTTTCACTGATAGGTTTTATGATAAACATTTTGAATGGCAGCATGTTGACTATTGCAAGCCATGTTAAATGTCATGTTTACATCGTCTGCATTCGCACAGAAAATACTGTTTCCTACCAATGAGTTTTCTACACAGACGTATTCATTGTGTGAGTTCAAGGGTCGAGTCGTTGAACTAAGACTTGTGTGTTTCTACAGGTCTTTATTTCAGCTTTCAACACGCCTGCAATCTATGAAAGTTTTACCAACATAAAGTTGTTGACATAAAGTTTCTTACACCGCAGTTCATGTTTACGACTTTCATTTGAATGTCAGATTTGTATGTTCATCTGTCTATGATGAGTGTAAACGTTGTCACAGTTCTCCTTTATTTCCCGTAAACCAGTTGTGACACTTTTGTGTTTCACTTCATCTAGCAGGTTGATTTTTATCTCACACATAATGTTTCCTATCTCATATGCATTCGACTAACAACAAGTTGTTATGTCTATACTTGTATGCTGTCGATGCAGAGTGCAAACACGCTGTCTTTATTTACAAAACACGCACATTCAATTTGATAGAGGCAAACAACACATTTAGTAAAGCTGGTACGCTAACGAGTGTGACTGCAGAAACATTTTATAAAACTTTTTTCAACGCTCGCTAAGTTTCACAACAACCTGTCAAAGACTTCTTACAAAACTTATTTCAACATTTGCATTTAAGCGAACATGTGCTTCACATATTCTACACGAACGGTGAACACATGTAATATAAAACCCTAAATCCAACCGTAGAGGAGCCTAGCCTTGGATGATGAACTTTGCAACCCACGCGATTCAATGTCATGGAATACATACTCAACGTGTGTGACAACATCTGGTCTTATAAAACATTCAACACTTATTCCTATCCATCTCACTTTTATATCCAACATGTTAAACTTAGATTTGATTTCAACCACTCAAGTCGTCAAAAACTTGCATGCGTTGTCTAATATTCAATTCATTCTGTACACAGATTCGCTTTACTTCACATCCAAAGTTAATGACTACCTAACAGATGTAGTCACTCTGAATTTACACTTCACCGTTTGTGAAAAGACTGTCACATAAAACATTTTACACACTGCAGTCCGGATCTCAACTAAGGATAAAAACTTTCCAGTGCTGTGGTGAACACTGTTTTCATATAACATTCTAAACTCTCATTGCAGTAGAAAACTGCTTTTAGTAAACCTGATGAAGCGAATCTAACAGTCATGGAGTTTGAATTTTCTAATAGGGAAACATTTGCCAACTGTCTCCCATAAAACTTTCTAACACTGTGAAAGTAAGTTACAAGACAATCTACACTGTGCAGTAAAACCTTTTCGATAAAACTTTCTAGTGCTGTGATGAGTTCGGTCAGTCATACAACATCAATGATCAAACATTATTTTCACAAACGTGTGTCGTAGTAAAATTATTTGACTATACTAAACTTTGCTTTTACAAACCATGATACATTTTCTGATGACACTCACGAATAAACGTCAATGATCAAACTTTATTTTCACAAACGTGCATTGCTGTAAAACTAGTTGACTATACTAACGCTTACATTTTATGACATGTGTGTTTCATTAAACATCATGATCAAACTTTTCTAACTATACATCAACATGTGTTGCAATAAAAACTTTTACAAACTATGATAAAGTTTCTGACTAGACTTACGAATACAACGTCAATGATCAAACTTTACTTTTACAAACGTGTGTCACAGTAAAACTACTTGACTACACTAACTTTGCAAACCATGATACACTTTCTGATTAGACTTACGAATACAACTTCAATGATCAAACTTTCTAACTATACATCAACCTGTGTAGCAGTAAAACTTTTTACAAAACATGACACGAATAAAAAACGTCAATGATCAAACTTTATTTTCACAAACTTGCGTTGCTGTAAAACTACTTGACTACACTAACGCTTAAATTTTATGACATGTGTGTTTCATAAAACATCATGATCAAACTTTTCTAACTATACATCAACCTGTGGTGCAATAAAACTTTTGTACAACATAATAAAGTTTTTGACTACACTAACTTTGCAAATCATGATACACTTTCTGATGATACTCACGAATAAACGTCAATGATCAAACTTTATTTTCACAAACGTGCGTTGCTGTAAAACTAGTTGACTACACTAACTTTGCTTTACAAACCATGATACATTTTCTGACTAGACTTACGAATAAAAGGTTGATGATCAAACTTTCTAACTATACATCAACCTGTGTTGCAATAAAACTTTTGTACAATATGATAAAGTTTCTGACGATACTGACAAGAGCTTGTTCACTAGCGAAGAGAGAAGTCTGTGATGTGTTGCGTGTGGCGCATGAATGTCCTCCCTTCATTCCATTTATCAGTTCTGCTTGTCTCTATCACGGAGACGAAACATTGCAAACATGACGCAGAGAGGTTTCACAAGGATTACCATTGCCCACGTCCCGTGCAGCTACGGACTTCACCGCTGTCTCGAAATCACCCACAGGAAGTATCACACCGAAAATCGTGCACCGTCCATGACTTGATTGCCAGACATGAAAACCGGTGGAGTTGGTAAGAGGTTGACAGACTTTGATAGTAGCTTGATAGCAAGCCGTAGAGAGCTTGATTCACCAGCGTTTTGCAATGGAGATATTTAGAGGCCACCCATGACAAGATAGCTAAGACTCAACCGATTGGCGTTCAAAGTGCTACGTTGAGAACTGTGTCAAATGCCCAACATGAGACATGAGTTGTCCCAGCGGTTACGGTCTAAACTATGACACACTCCCTTGCCACACTTATCACTACGGCATCGTCCGCCGTCCCGAAGGAACACCCTGTCAGTGGAATATTACAGCAAAACTCTCCGTGTCTTGCTCGCTTTCAGTGAAAAGCTGCTTATGCCATGAGAAGACTGGCTCACTAAAAATCATCTAGTTGACTTCAGCAGGGTCGAACACCCCAGAAAACCTCCAAAACTAGTGAATTTAAATTTTTCAACTTTTTAGCACTACTTACGACATTTTGTAAGTAGTCTATCACTTAGGGCAGGTCAATAGCAACCGAACCTTTTTTGAATCAAGTCAAACGGACTTGTAGAAGCAAAGTTACAAGCCTTTAAAGTTTTGGAGTCTTTTATGGCCGTGAGACGAAGGCCATCTCCTGGCGAACCTCGAAGTCTGACGCCTTAGCTGAGTTCAGCAATGAAATTTTCTAAGTCGGTTTCTTACAGAAACCCGGAATTTGGAATGTCCGAAGCTATCATCGGAGCTCCAGAGTTCACCTACCTCAACCCAGTCGGGAGGAGAACTGATTTCCACAAGCCGAGTCTCCACTTATATAGTGTGTGGCGATCAGCTGATGACGTAATACCCATCATCCAAACACTAAAAACCCGTCTATCTCCGGTTCTAGTGCTCCGATTGAGCTGGAAATATACCATTTCCATGTAGGATTTGACAATGAATCCGAATCTGGCCTCCGTTTTCTCATCCGATGCTTCGTTTTGGCTCTACAGTAGGCAGCCATCACAAAAATTCTAACTCTGTCGTTTTTCGCCAATGTCCCAAATTTTCAATAACATCTCACATCTAAACGAAGACAGATATGAACAAGCCGTTTCTTTCACTGAATTTGTCTCACTCTTAGCTTTCAAACGAGCTATGGCACGACAAAATCCGTCCACTAGAAGCCAAGATCGAAGCGAGCTCTCCCGAGGGGGGGTGCGGAGGTCAGAACTTTTTCTCTCCGATTGAGTTGGGAAGAAGTTCCTAGACCCAACTTTGGCCAAAACGTCCGAATTTGCACTCCATTTTCCCATCCGAGGCCTCCTTCTGCCCGAAAAACGACTTTTCTCATCCCAAAACCTCCAACACCTGACTTTTCCAACTCTGACGGTTTCCTGCCATTTTCCTCCCTAAACCCAAGAAAATGAGTCCAAACTGAGCTTTTCACTGCCTTTTTCTCACTCCCAGCTTTCAAATGAGCTATTACACGACTTTCTACGATGTCTACACCAAAGTGGGAAGTTTGGCAGGGGGGGGGGGAAGGTCAGAACTTTTTCTCTCCGATTGAGTTGGGAAGAAGTTCCTAGACCCAACTTTGGCCAAAACGTCCGAATTTGCACTCCATTTTCCCTTCCGAGGTCTCCTTCTGCCCGAAAAACGACTTTTCTCATCCCAAAACCTCCAACACCTGACTTTTCCAACTCTGACGGTTTCCTGCCATTTTCCTCCCTAAACCCAAGAAAATGAGTCCAAACTGAGCTTTTCACTGCCTTTTTCTCACTCCCAGCTTTCAAATGAGCTATTGCACGACTTTCTACGATGTCTAACACCAAAGTTGGAAGTTTGGCAGGAGGGGGGGGGAGGTCAGAACTTTTTCTCTCCGATTGAGTTGGGAAGAAGTTCCTAGACCCAACTTTGGCCAAAACGTCCGAATTTGCACTCTATTTTCCCTTCCGAGGCCTCCTTCTGCCCGAAAAACGACTTTTCTCATCCCAAAACCTCCAACACCTGACTTTTCCAACTCTGACGGTTTCCTGCCATTTTCCTCCCTAAACCCAAGAAAATGAGTCCAAACTGAGCTTTTCACTGCCTTTTTCTCACTCCCAGCTTTCAAATGAGCTATTACACGACTTTCTACGATGTCTAACACCAAAGTTGGAAGTTTGGCAGGAGGGGGGGGGGGAGGTCAGAACTTTTTCTCTCCGATTGAGTTGGGAAGAAGTTCCTAGACCCAACTTTGGCCAAAACGTCCGAATTTGCACTCCATTTTCCCTTCCGAGGCCTCCTTCTGCCCGAAAAACGACTTTTCTCATCCCAAAACCTCCAACACCTGCCTTTTCCAACTCTGACGGTTTCCTACCATTTTCCTCCCTAAACCCAAGAAAATGAGTCCAAACTGAGCTTTTCACTGCCTTTTTCTCACTCCCAGCTTTCAAATGAGCTATTACACGACTTTCTACGATGTCTAAAACCAAAGTTGAAGTTTGGCAGGAGGGGGGGGGAGGTCAGAACTTTTTCTCTCCGATTGAGTTGGGAAGAAGTTCCTAGCAGGGCTGGGAGGACCGGCACGGTCCGGACCGTACGGTCCGATGCACGGTCCGGACCGCGCGGTCCGAGTGGAGGCTCGGACCGCACGGTTCGGAACGAGCGATCAAGTTTCAAGTCAGCCAGCAGTTTCAATAGTAAATCAGTCTTGTGAACAGCGGAAATTGAACAGCCGACCATAGGCGATCAGTGAGGCTACAATATTTATGTCTATTGTCTACGTCACCGTCATCACGTACCTATTGCACTCTTCCTTTATCTGTGATCTATAGTCTCTCTAGTCTACGCTTCACGATCATTTCTTTTCCCCTTGACCTTGCGATATTGACAACGTCACAACGTGATCTCAATGAATAGCGATGAATCGATACTTCACGTTAAAAGAGAACAAGCGTTGTCGAAATCTAAACATCTTGTCAGTCATCAACATGTCGTGGAACGCGGGCTACAAAACCGCCGATGTGTTGAAGTATTTTGAAATCATTATTCAGGGAACAGATAGACAAGCGAAATGCAAATTATGCCACAAAATCTTCTCGTACAGTGGCACGACATCGACGTTGAACAGACATCTGAAGTCGACACACCAGACGCAAAGAATTGGTTTAACATTAACAAGTACAACGACTAAGAGAGATGCCAGTGGACGAGCTGTTTCGAAAACGGCGCCTTCAACAACGGCAGAATATCAACATCATCATCAAGAAAGGCGGAATTATCAGCATCATCATCAGTAACGGTGGCAGGATCCTCTTCTACAGATGCATCATGTAGATCAAACAATTTGGACAATTATTTCATAGGTGCTCGACCATGCTCAGCAGAACGAGCCTTGAATATTACGGAGCTACTCACTGACATGGTAACGACGGATCTTCTCCCTAACAGCATTGCTGAAGGCAAAGGTTTTCAAAAGTTCTTACAATATATTGAACCAAATTACCTCCATAACTATATTATTATGCCCATTTCACCTCTGAGGACCGAGCGTCGAGACCATTCCTACAAAATGAGTCACTTCTTTTAACTTATTGATGGTCGCTCGGACCGCACGGTCCGGACCGGACCGAGCCTCGGACCGTGCGGTCCGCGGACCGTGCGTCGGACCGGACCGCGCCCAGCCCTGGTTCCTAGACCCAACTTTGGCCAAAACGTCCGAATTTGCACTCCATTTTCCCTTCCGAGGCCTCCTTCTGCCCGAAAAACGACTTTTCTCATCCCAAAACCTCCAACACCTGCCTTTTCCAACTCTGACGGTTTCCTACCACTTTCCTCCCTAAACCCAAGAAAATGAGTCCAAACTGAGCTTTTCACTGCCTTTTTCTCACTCCCAGCTTTCAAATGAGCTATTACACGACTTTCTACGATGTCTAACACCAAAGTTGAAGTTTGGCAGGAGGGGGGGGATCAGAACTTTTTCTCTCCGATTGAGTTGGGAAGAAGTTCCTAGACCCAACTTTGGCCAAAACGTCCGAATTTGCACTCTATTTTCCCATCCGAGGCCTCCTTCTGCCCGAAAAACGACTTTTCTCATCCCAAAACCTCCAACACCTGACTTTTCCAACTCTGACGGTTTCCTGCCATTTTCCTCCCTAAACCCAAGAAAATGAGTCCAAACTGAGCTTTTCACTGCCTTTTTCTCACTCCCAGCTTTCAAATGAGCTATTACACGACTTTCTACGATGTCTAACACCAAAGTTGAAGTTTGGCAGGAGGGGGGGGGATCAGAACTTTTTCTCTCCGATTGAGTTGGGAAGAAGTTCCTAGACCCAACTTTGGCCAAAACGTCCGAATTTGCACTCTATTTTCCCATCCGAGGCCTCCTTCTGCCCGAAAAACGACTTTTCTCATCCCAAAACCTCCAACACCTGACTTTTCCAACTCTGACGGTTTCCTGCCATTTTCCTCCCTAAACCCAAGAAAATGAGTCCAAACTGAGCTTTTCACTGCCTTTTTCTCACTCCCAGCTTTCAAATGAGCTATTACACGACTTTCTACGATGTCTAACACCAAAGTTGAAGTTTGGCAGGAGGGGGGGATCAGAACTTTTTCTCTCCGATTGAGTTGGGAAGAAGTTCCTAGACCCAACTTTGGCCAAAACGTCCGAATTTGCACTCCATTTTCCCTTCCGAGGCCTCCTTCATGCCGAAAAACGACTTTTCTCATCCCAAAACCTCCAACACCTGACTTTTCCAACTCTGACGGTTTCCTGCCATTTTCCTCCCTAAACCCAAGAAAATGAGTCCAAACTGAGCTTTTCACTGCCTTTTTCTCACTCCCAGCTTTCAAATGAGCTATTACACGACTTTCTACGATGTCTAACACCAAAGTTGAAGTTTGGCAGGAGGGGGGGGGGGAGGTCAGAACTTTTTCTCTCCGATTGAGTTGGGAAGAAGTTCCTAGACCCAACTTTGGCCAAAACGTCCGAATTTGCACTCTATTTTCCCTTTCAAGCACTCCTTCATGCCGAATTCCAGCCTTTCTCATCCCAAAACCACCAACACCATCCTTTTCAACACTCACTCCTTCCCACATCACCTTCCTTCCTACCCCTTGCCTCAGCACTCCTCCTTCCTTCCTTCCTTCCAGAGGGGGGGAGGGACCCGTTTCCTCCTCACGGACCCATTTCTCCCAGCACATCCTTGACGAACTCCCTCACCCTTCCTGCCAGAGGGGGGGGCTGAGTCAGCATGATGACTCATCGATGACTCATCACTGCACCGCACCGTCCTTGAATTTGGAATGGGATTACTACTCTCGCCGCCGACTATGATCACCTTTTCGTTCTCTTGGACCAACAGAGAGGGTTTCTAAATACCTGTTCTTCCAGTGAAGTAACGTTCTTGCCGGAGGAGGTTGCTTGTCGAACTTCTCAATAAACATGCGTCTGGCTTTCTCACAATCATACGTTATTGCGAATGCAACAATTGAAGCAATTTCCTTGTTCGATAAGTCACGATATTCCATCACGATACCAAATCGTTTGAAGTGGGGAAAACCTTCGAGATAGAAGCGCTTAAGAGAGTCCGCCAATGGAGAGAGTCCGCCAATGGAGAAACAGCACGTAAACAATAGACACGCAGGTTAGCTCGACTGACGTCAGGGAAAGGGTAATGCGCAATCTCAGTCAGCCAACAGCCAAAAGCGATTTTGTAATTATTAAAATAAAACATTCAGTGGACTATGACTTTTATTAAGTGTCTCATTAATTCATAAAACATTAGAGTGAGAAAAAAACAAATTATCTTCGGAAAATTAAATATTACATATTTAGATTAACCCATCGAAATATAACATTCAGTGGACTATGACTTTTATTAAGTGTCTCATTAATTCATAAAACATTAGAGTGAGAAATAAACAAATTATCTTCCGAAAATTAAATATTACATATTTAGATTAACCCATCGAACGCCACAAAGAAAATCCGCAAGAAGATCGCGATCACCCTGTATGTATGATACCTTGATAATTTTGTCACAATATCCACCAAGTCTCTAGCACAGAAAAACAACGCATGTAGCAGATTCAACTTTAATAGCGCATGTGCCCTCCTCTAGCTCCAATACATTCAGTAATCCGAGATGACATGGATTCACAAAGTTTCTGAATGAAGGATGTTTCAAGGAGAAGCCGCTGCTCCGTCAGTCTTTCAGAGAGAATCTTCAGGGACACTGGTGGAAGGAAGTGAATAGCGGTCTCTCACTCGCCGACCAAGCTCGTCCCAGACTTGTTCAATGGGTGACAAGTCAGGTGAGCGTGCAGGCCAGTCAAGGGTTTGATTGTTCAATCTCTTAACAGTGGCAATGACAGCCGAGGAGCAATGTGGTCTTGCGTTGTCGTCTTGGAAGACGAGATCCTCCACCCTGACCACTGTGGCAACAACAGGAAGCACAATTTCATTGAGATATATACCGCTCTCCAGTCAACGTGCCTTTGATGATGACTGCTGTCGTTCGTCCGCCATGCCAAATGCCACCCCAAAGCATAGCACTTCCACCACCATATCTGTCGTGTTCTTTAATACAGCATGGGGCAAAGGGCTCACCTGGAAGACGATGCACTCTGACACGACCGTCATTGAAATCCAGAGTGAATCTCGATTCATCGGTCCACAAGACTTTCTGCCAGTGATGGTCATTCCATGAGCGATGGGCATCACACCAGGCAACCCGTCTTCTGCGGTGATCAAAACTCAATGGAATTAGGACAGCTGGTCGTCGCGATTGAATTCCAGCTTCTCGCATTCTTCGGTAAGCCGTTCGAACGCTACAGTCTATATTTGAGGCACTTTTCCAGTGTACGACCAGCTTTGGGACTGACACAAATCTATTCCTCTTTGCAGCTAAAACTAGACGTGCGTCTGTCCTTCCTGCAGACTTTCTTGGTCGACCAGATCCCTTCTTCTTTTTAACATCTCCTTCTGCTTTCCATCGACACCACCACCTCCAAACAACGACTCTCGATAGTTGCAGCTCTTCGGCAACACTCGCACAACTTCTACCACAACGAATCATTCCAATAGCCATACCTCTGGTAAACTAATCGTGTGCCATTTTATTTTACAAAAGCTGGATTTCAGTTCACGTTTATGTTCAATTTGTAAAAGCAATTGTGACAGTTGTATCGATATCAAAATTTGAAATTTGACCACCATAGATCTTTCTCCATTCTCTAATGTGTTGAATGGTAATACATGGAAAGCGAGATATTGAATCATACCTGAGAAAAAAATTAAACAAACTTCAATTCGAGCCAATGATAGTTTGTTTCATTAATTATGTCAATGAGTGTACTTGTGAATGAAAAACATCAAATTTCAAAAGCAGCAATGTTTTTTCGATGAAATTACAAAAGAATTTGCAAATTTCCCGTTAATTGCTTGACATTCATGTTAATCTGTCAAATGGTGTAATTTGATTAACCGCAGAAAAATAAATTTACAATTCTGTTGGCCTACAATATATTTTGGGTGATATTTTTAAATCAATCAAGTTTTTCCTCATTTACAATACAGCTTAAAAGGCTGTTACTGAGTAACCACTCATATATTGATTAAGCTTTATACATTTTACCTTCGCAACCCCTCTATTTTGAAATGATTATCTGTCTATGATCTAGGGCCTGTGCTGCTAGGAACATCATTTTTGAGACTGTCACATTTATGGAATGACATGTAATTCATGGAATGAAGGTGTCTGTAACCTGCAAAAAGTACTTTCGTATTGTCTTGTGAATAATTCAAGACACATAAGTTGTGTAATCGATTATCCGAGGGTGCCGGGATGCAGCTGCTATTTTTTGGAGAAACATAGCAATACAGTAAACTTTACATAGAGTACAAAAGTTGATAAAAATCATCCAACAGGAAAGCCAATCTCTTTCGTAGTGTATGAGTGCCAACAATTGTGTTTTCGCACATGTTGTTATTCCCGTTTTGTACATCGGCTTTGGTATTGCACAGTTTA
Organism: Prostheceraeus crozeri; assembly: GCA_907163375.1. Classification (NCBI taxonomy): domain Eukaryota; kingdom Metazoa; phylum Platyhelminthes; order Polycladida; family Euryleptidae; genus Prostheceraeus; species Prostheceraeus crozeri. The sequence goes on along the minus strand of CAJQUW010008352.1, from coordinate 131,294 downwards.
CAGTGTTGAGCTATGCCTGTTCCTGACGTGGCCGTGGGAGGTGTGCTTCGCTAGCCTAGGTGATCTTCGTTCCGCGTTAGCATTTGAAGAACTAACTGGGTTAGACTCACAGCTGGCAAGCCATCTTTCATGGTATTGTCAGCAACTGGACGCTTATAGAAATATCACTTCGTAGCAATTCCGACTTCGTCGCATCCGATTTGTCCGCACTTCCGAAATTATCGCATCCGATTATCGCGCAAAACGTCGCAGAAGAAAAAAGGTCGTATCTGATTTCATCGCACCCGAAAACGTCACATTCTAAATATCCTATATTGTGTGTTTCTCAATAATTTAAGAACTTTAATACATGTAACCTCAATATCACAATGGCACACCAAAGAATTAGAATTAGACAACTTGCTCCTTCTCAAATGGATAATTCGTGTATCGCTTGCTATTGGAATTGGCAAACAATAAGCTGTCAGCAGAGGACACCAAAGCCAGTGAGAGATGCGTGCGTGCTGTGGAATCACTTCACACACACTAAAACACACATCGCTATCTGGCTTTGATTCAGTTTATGCACTATGCAGCAAGGAATGCTAAGAAGAGAATGGAGGATTGATCAAGTGAACCAATGTTCGTTTGCCTGCTACTTTTTTTGATAATGATCGGAAGGGCCAACATTATGGAGAAAACTTGTGCGCAATGATCTGAATTCTTCGAATCTGAAGGAATTGTGGCAATCGAAGCACTTTGCTTGAACTCACATTAATCCGCAAGCGACGCACGACTTTTTTCCTACCTCTGTAAGGTATTAGAAATTCCTTTTTGCCCACTTAATAGGTTCCTCGATGTGCCGTCCATTTCGTATTAATCACACTTTTAGCAAACCAAAGCAGATAAACAAAGCATTTAATTCTGTGACCTATGAACTGTCTACACGGTGTTCCAGGACATGCGGTTTCATCTTGAAAAAGTTCCCATTTTATTTCTCGACGGTCTCTGATGTATTTTTGTACGAAAATTTCGAAAATCATGCGATTCGCCCTTTTTTGAAAATTATGAAAATTCAATATGACGGACAGAAAAAACCTAAACTGAATTCTGGGACTGGATTAAAAAAATTCCCATCTACTTCGTCAGCAGATTCCTATGTAATCTGACCCTCTCTTTTCAGTTATCACTGTTGGAATATCATGCGGCTAGCACTTTTCGAGAAATAAGAAACATTCAAAATGTCGGACATAAACCGAAACTGCAGTATGCATGATAAGCAACAAATGACAACCTCCATGGCATGAGCACCATGGAAAGAAAAAATAAAATAACACCACTGTACAGATTGTATCATTTTATTCTTCTTTTTAATCAGATGCTATATTTGTAGATTACCAATTTTTCTCTTTGTCTTTATGTACATTTTCTAATGCCTCTTACTGCTTGTCTGTTTATGGCTTCCATTTCTTGACTTTATTTTTCATTTGTTCTGGTCGATGGTGTGACTTTCATGTGGTTTGACAAGTTAACTGCATGTCCAGGTGTATATGTCACAACGGTCGTACTGCTTGGGATGAGAGCCGTGAAAGCGCTCGGAAGACTTCAATAAATATGATGAACACAGTGGCGTTATTCTGTCTACAAAAGTTTTTTGGGCATAGATATTGCATCAAAACGAAAATATGAATATTTCTGATTAATCTCGTGTTCTTTCAAGGTTAGGAGAAGATAAACTTGATGGTAGCAAATTGTACGCGTTGACACTTCCAAAGCACTTGTCTCCACTTAGCGATCATTTAAATCGATAGCTGCAACGTGGAATAGGACAAGGGAAGTATGTACATTGTCATTGTATCTAAACATTTCAAGAGCGCCATTTTTGTCTAGGGAATACTTAAGAAGTAACCTGGAATTTGAATATAGCATTTACTGCATCTGCCTCAAGACATACGATTACTAAACTCTCACAAACTAGGAACAGGAAGGTAAGATCTTTGCAAATTTAATTGATCAGAAATTTCTTCTACATGTATAATCAAATTGTGTGACGTCATAGCAATTGAATGTGATCATTTTCTGCACTTCTTCTCTGTTTTCCGATTACCATTCCGTGGGCAGTAAGTACATTGCATTATAACCGTGATCATGACATGCCAACATTTACATCAAGGAGCTCAAAGCAGACGGGGGCGAATATTAGAATTCAGATATGTTGCTTGAACTTGACAGCACAAGTACACACACTGTCAATCGCACACTACCAAAGCGAGAAGTACTTGGTACCAAATGCTTTGTTTCTTTGTTGCTGTCTGATTGGTTTTCTTCTAATCGTATGAATATGATAAAACACAATTAATCAATTATGTCATGAATTATACCAAATGTCGATAAATGTTTATCCGATTGTCATATGTATTCTAAAATTAAGTTTCGTCTCAAGTTTCAAAATTCCATGCACGTATGTGGCTGATAATGATGCTAGCCCTTAGCTGGTGAGATGAAAACAATAACTTAACTGCTGCAGTTGGGCTCTTTTTTTAACGAATTGATTAATACCATGAATTCAAAGATTTTTCCATTCTGAATGCCTACAGATCATCAAAATTTGACATGAGGATGGATAGTTGTAAATAAAAAGATGACAGCATCGATAATTGATATTATACAGAATGTTAATCGATGAATTTAGAGTTCAACTTTGCATCCACTGATGATTATATTTTACAATTAAATAAACCAGGGCAACATCGATAATATAATGCTTTGGAAGTCCTTGCACAAAACCTGGACACAGCGACTACACATTGTCATGCACTTCCTGTCCCAACTTCGAGAGCAGACTGAAGCGCCATATCCTCTGAGTTGATGCTCATGCGCTTGTTTAGATGGCTGCTGTGTTTCTATTCCTGGCCTCGTTGAATAAAGAATGTCAGACTCATGGTATACTTGATAGTTAATTCTTGCCTTGAGGCCAGGAGTGGTGATGCCGCAACTGTTGAGGAACTGAATTAAGGTGATGGTGGTTAACACTTGCTAGCCACTGCAATATGTTTATGAAGGACTTTTGTTTGGAACAACCGCAAATACAAGAATTATTTTGTCTTTACTTGTGAATTACATATGAAATTTCGCAACCTAATAGTCGCAGTCAGACCTCGTCCCGGGGTATTGCATTAAGATAAACAACTAACATCACCACAAAGTTATCTCAGCAAAACTACATGCACTGTAAACAAAACTGTGCCAATATGTGACCGATTATGCGTCCAGCAGGCTTGAAAGTGGACCGAGGCTTACGGCGTGCTTGAAACATCTAGTATCCAGACCGATATTAGCGATGTTTGGATTTGAAAATATTTTCTTCATTTGATAATTTAAATTCTGTTATTAAATTAAACTTGTCGAAACTTGTCGCTGAATTAAAGACGACTACACCGGTCAATCGTGGTTTTCCCTCCGTTGCTTGAAGGGAAGTAGCAACAGCAACATACAGCATAAAATTCACTATTGTCCAAATGTAGCTAGATGCAGACTATCAAAAAGAAATATTCACGACTGGCATTACTGAAAAAAGTTATTTGACAGTAGCATGTAGTATATGTATATCTTTTGCTATATAAGTTGAAGCTCTGAATACGAAAGACATACGAATGAGGACGAATTTGCAATAATTAAAAAATAGCCAATCACAGATAGAATAGTTCGTATCGCTACAAGTAGTAAGCCCGTGCCAAATAAAGCACAAAATGAGCAACGATGAGTCATCATGCTGACTCAGGCCCCCCCTCTGAAAGGAAGGAAGTCAGGTCGTTTCCAGAGGAACTTTCCTGTGAGGCAAGGGTAGGAATCTAGGAACGCCAGAGTTAGAAAAAGGTGGGTTTTGGTCGTTTTAGAATGAGAAAGTCCATATTTCGACATGAAGAAGGCCTGGGATGAGAAAACGGAGGGTAGATTCGGAGTCTACGTGAAATTTTGAGTTAGGAAAGTTGTTTCCAGCGAAATCGGAGAGAAAACATTTTGAGGACGTCCCCCCCCCTCCTGTCAGACTTCCAACTTTGGTTCTAGATATCGTAGAAAGTCGTGCAATAGCTCGTTTGAAAGCTAAGAGTGAGAAAAATGCAGTGGAAGGCATCCTATGTCCAGGTTTTCCTGGGTGTAGAGAGAAGAAAATGGCAGGAAAACGGAAGAGTTAGAAAAAGGTGGGTTTTGGTCGTTTTAGAATGAGAAAGTCCATATTTCGACATGAAGAAGGCCTCGGATGGGAAAACGGAGGGTAGATTCGGAGTCTACGTGAAATTGTGGGTTGGGAAGGTTGTTTCCAGCGAAATCGGAGAGAAAACATTTTGAGGACGTCCCCCCTCCTGTCAGACTTCCAACTTTAAATAAATAAATATAAATAAATATAGCATTTATTTCGAATGAATGGTAATCTCACAAAACAGCATGCAATTCGCATCATGTAGAAAGTTACAAAAGTTTCAGAAAGTCAAAGACAAAGAAATAATTGTTGGATCAAAAACTTGAAAATTCAGAAAACTGTGTCAGTTGGCCGAATTTTATACTTTTCGTTATACAATCGACTACATAGAGGGAAAAAAGATGACGCTCTGCGTTCCGTTCGAGTGAATGGAGTCGATATCTTGGAACTGTTAACAAGAATATGTGGACATAAGTCATGTAGAGGAGTATTGGGAGTCAAAGCATTGCGGAACAAATTAAGGGACTTTTCAACTCGTCGCTCAGACAAATTAGGAAGACAATTCAAAGGGCAATGAAATCCGCAGATTACACGATGGCATCGTCTCTGCAGCTTATCGAGCAAGTTCGAGAGACTATGATTCAAGCCAATAAATAATGGACAATTGTACTCAATAACACTCAGAATACGCTGTTTATAAATGAGAATAAGGTCTTTCTTTGAGATGTTCGGAATTTTTCGTAGCCTTTTCAGAACGTAAACATTCCTTGCTGCTTTTCTCGTTATGTACTGGATATGTTCAGTCCACCTCATAGATTTATGAAAAATTATTCCCAAGACGGTTATTGAATCCGATGGAATGATGCAGGTGATGCATGAAGGTTCTGTCGATTTCCTTACATCCATAACTTTGGTTTTGCTCATGTTTAAAATTAATCCATTTTTTCGGCACCAATGGTTCACGTTTTCAACTTCAGCGCGGACAATTTCATTAGCATCAGAAAAAGATGAATAAGGCGATATAATCACAATGTCATCAGCGTATTTATAAATGCAAGATTGATTCAACGCTTTATCCAATGACCCAACGTATACACAAAAGAAGTATGGCCCAAGAATGGACCCTTGTGGAACCCCTGAAGTCACCGCACAGATGTCACTCGATGCTCCTCGCAAGATCACTCTTTGTGATCTATTTGACAGGTAGCTACAGCACCACTCAAGAAAACCCGCAGGAAAATTTCCATGTTTCAAGCATTCAAGGAGACGATCATGAGGAACACGGTCGAAGGCACGACTCATGTCGAAGGCAATGACTGTTGCACCTTTGCACTCCTTTTCATCAAGTGCTGCAGTTATATGATCATGCATAGTAATCGTGGCAGTCAGAGTTGAATATTTAGGCCTAAAACCATGCTGGTGTGGTCCGTACATCCCTAGTAAGTCTTCCTTCACATATTTAAGAACGATGCGCTCAAGGACTTTTGAAATAATTGGTAATAGCGAGATTAGCCTCAAGTTCTCTAAATCAACATGCCTGCCTTTTGGAACGGGGACAACATTAGCCATCTTCAAAGGAATCGGTACGTGTCTTTCCTCGATGGAGCAAGCAATCAAATGAGTAACTGGAGCCTTCAGTAAGTCACTTGCAACCTTCAGTAAGAAAGGAGCTAAACCGTCACTACCGCCAGCTTTCCGTGTATTCAGTTTTGCCAATATATTCCCTATCATGTTTTGATTCAAGTCAACCGACCATGTATCTTCGGAGTGTCGAGGAGATTCACCAATAATTCCATCGTCACTCTGTATAGAGGAATCTGCGAAAACTCGAGACAAAGAAAAGTTTATTGCATTAGCCGCTTCAATCAGATTTGGAAATCAATTAATCACTCCAGATAAGCAATCCGAATTCTGTGAGTTGGATTCATCTTTCACGATATTCCAGAACTTTCTACTACTCCGTTTCATATTATTGACCCAATTGCTTTTTGCTTTTTCAATTTCAGTCTTAACCTTTTCCTTGAAATGATAATATTGCTGGAAATTTCGCTGTCTAAAGGCAAGATATCGTTTGTGAATTAGGTGTTTCAGAAGCGGTGTCATCCAAGGTTTCTCTGACTCAGACATTGGAACATAGTGACATGGAAATACTTCCCTTGCTTTCGTGATTTCATCGTAGAAATAATTGTATTTTCCATCCAAGTCACCAATGCAGCGATACATCACTATCCAGGGTGTCTGTCTCAATCTTGCCAGATATTCGTTCATGTAATTCTGTCTGTAGTCATAGACTTTAACAATTCGACCAATGGATGATCTCTGCTCAGTCCTGGGCATCATCAACACAGTCAGGTGATCACTGTTTCCAATGGGAGGACCAGTTATGGAATTTTCATGCGATTCGATCATGGTCGTGGTCAAAAGAATTTTATCCAAAACAGTATCATTACGAGTAGGAGTATTTACAACTTGCGTTACATCGAGTAGCAATTCAATATTAAGGGTCGAGAAGTCATTCAGATCACCCATAATCATTAAATCATCGGTTTGATATCGTGCAGAATCAATACATTCTAGTATATAGTCGTTGATTTTTGCATGCTCAACACTGCGTAGGTTCGGAGGTATGTACAGCACCAACAAGAGAACTTAAAGTCCACGCAAATGCAACCATAGGCAATCACAGCATTCAGGATTGAGGGGCAGATCAACTATCCGATTTGGTATAAGATCGTGTTTAATGAATGCGCAAACGCCTCCGCCTCGTCGACCATCTCTCCTGTCCTCTCTGTGAACAGAGTATCCAGGAACTAATGGATCAAAATGCTCATCCGTCAACCAGGTCTCACAAACCCCAATGATAGAGGGCTTCATTGAAGAAACAAAAGCACAGAAATCATCAAAGTTTTTATGAAGAGATCGCACATTGCTCAACATAACCGAGGGAACGGATTTACCATCCTTCCTTAAAATCATCCTCGAAAACCCTTGATGGAATCACGGTCAACAAGTTTACCTTTGTAAATTACGACATCTCGACCAGAGGCGCGTAGTTCTTTCAATTCCATTCGCATGCGATACTCGGTGTCACGCTGAATTGAGGTGAGATCAGGGCCTATGTAGCAGCCATTAAATTTAGAATTTTGTCTGAGAAGTCTTGAGCAACGCAAGACAAAGTCCCTATCCTCCTCAGAACCCAATCGAACACATAAAAGACGCTTACTGTCAGCTCGTAGGCTGCCAAGTCTCCTGATATTACGAATCTCGTAACCTCTCAACCCCAGTAACTCAAAGATTTCGGCTATTGCGTTTTTATCGCTGCTTTTTCGATCGTCGACAGTTCCAGTCGTCAACTCAGGCATACCTCTGATAATCAGATTATGTCGACGATGTTGTCTTTGTTCTAATTCGGATATTATAGATGAACTCAAATCATTTTCATAAGACGGGCTACCCACGGAGTTCTTCAATGCCTGAAGCTGGACATGAAGGTCGTTATTATCTTTCTCCAGCTGATCTACACGTGTGGTCAAGGTCACAATAGTGTCTCTTAATGACAAAATCTCTTCACGAAGTGAAGCAATTATCTCACATTTCACTGAATTCAGGGATGTATCAATAATGCCTTTAACACCATCCAGTGACAAGTCCGATTGCTGTGAATTGGCTCTTGTGGATCTCTTTGACGACGGAGTAGGCATCGCACAAATCTGATGGAGATAGAAATTATGGAAAATTGTCAGGGCAAAACTTTCAAGAGCAGGATTTGAACCAACCAGTGTCAAGTCCCAAGTCAAGCACGATAGCCTCTTAGCTACTCCAACAATAGTCCTGCGCAGTTGTAATTGTTAGTCAAATCAATTGAAGTCCGAAAACAGTTGTGATAGGGGTCGATATTGACAATGTTGAAAATCAGCTGAATAATACAAGTGACACTCGTCACGCCGGCGTTATGCGTTGCACAGGCGGGCAAAGTCAGGTGCTATAATTTATACCAGTAGCAAATTGTGGAATTCCATCAACACAAGACCGTGAAACTCTACCGCCGATGAGCGACCTTCACCAAGGAAAACCAGCAGCAACAGAAATTCAGGAAATGCCCCCAAACGACTCAACAAGCACCAAAAGTCACAACAAAGAGAGACAGGAAATGATCGGGCGATCCCACTGATACAAAAATTCACTGAAAATCGTCCAGAAACGATCCAAATGACCAAAATCCACCCAAGTGACGAGAGCGAGAGCAATACACAACCAGCGCACACGACGGTCAAGGTTGGTTCTAGAGATCGTAGAAAGTCGTGTGATAGCTCGTTTGAAAGCTAAGAGTGAGAAAAATGCAGTGGAAAGCATCCTATATCCAGTTTTTCCTGGGTGTAGAGAGGAAAATGGCAGGAAAACGCCAGAGTTAGAAAAAGGTGGGTTTTGGTCGTTTTGGGATGAGAAAGTCCATATTTCGACATGAAGAAGGCCTCGGATGGGTAAGCGGAGGGCTGATTCGGAGTCTACGCGAAATTTTGAGTTAGGAAGGTTGTTTCCAGCGAAGTCGGAGCGAAAACATTTTGAGGACGTCCCCCCCTCGGCAGCGTTTCTTCCAACTTTGGTTCTAGAGATGGCAGAAAGTCGCGTGATGGCTCGTTTGAAAGCTAAGAGTGAGACGAATTCAGTGGAAGAAACGGCGTGTCTCACCATTCGTGCGTTGAGGTATGACAGTGACTTTAAGATTTGTACCAATCACCGAAAAAACGACGGAGTTAGAAATTTTATGGAAATGCCTCTAGCGGGTGAACGAAGCATAGTATGAGAAAACGGAGACCAGATTTGGAATCAGCGTGACATCTGGTCATCGTAGAGAGTCGAGGGATGGGTTACATGAAAGGTGAGAGCGAGAAAACGTGACTGTCAAAATTTGAAGTCAATCAAAGCACTAGAACCGGAGATAGAAGTGTTTAAAGTTTCGGATGATCGAGATTACGTCATCAGCTGATCGCCACGAACTATATAAGTGGAGTGTCTACTTGTGGAAATCAGTTCTCCTCCCTACTGGGTTGGTGTAGGTGATCTCTGGAGCTCCGATGATAGCATTTCATTGCTGATATCAGCTAAGGCGTCAGACTTAAAGGTTAGCCAGGAGATGGCAAGACTGAAAAACATTAAAGGCTTGTAACTTTGCTTCTACAAGTCCTTTTGACTCGATTCAAGAAAGATTCGATAGCTATTGATCAGACCTATATTTACATACTACTCGTGAAACTTCATAAGTAGTACTAAATGCTGAAAAATTAAAATTCAATATTTCCGGAGGTTTTCTGGGATTTTCGACCCTGCTGAAGTCAATGAAAGGATTTGTCATGATGTCTGAGCCAGTCTCTACATGATACAAGCGGCTTTTCACTGAACGCGAGCATGGTACGGAGAGTTTCGCTGTAATATTCCAATGACAGGGTGTTCCTTTGGGACGGCGGATGATGCCGTAGTGATAAGTACAAGTGTGGCAAGGGAGTGCGTCATATTTTAGACCGAAACCTGTGGGGCATTTCATGTTGGGCATTTGACGCAATTCTCAACGTAGCACTTTGAACGCCAATCGGTTGAGCCTTAGCTATCTTGTCATGGGTGGCATCTAAACATCTCCATTGCCCAATGCTTGTGAATCACGGCTTGCCATCAAGCTGATCAAAGCAACGACTTGCCAACCTCTTGTGAATAACTCCACCGGTTTTCATGTCTGCCTATCAAGTCATTGACGGTGCAAGTCACGGAGATATTCGGTGTCAAACCTCCTGTTGGTGGGCGTTCTTTCGAGACAGCGGTGACGTCCGTAGCGATGAGTACTGTACGGGACGTTCGGCAATGATAATCCTTGTGAAACCTCTCTGCGTCATGTTTCCAAGTGGTTGCCTTTCGTCTCAACGTCGTACTCTGACCGCCAGGGCGACATTTAGCTATCTGCCACAGGTTGCCTCGTAGAATCTCCATTGCACTTGTCTACTGATGGTTGGCCATACATGCGAGAATTAACCATGAGTTCTGCTTGCCTCTATCACCGAGGCTAAATGAAATGGAATGAATTGGAAGGGACATTCATGCGCTACACGCATCCACAAGCTCATTTCCCTTTTCGCTAGTGAACAATCTCTTGTGAACGTATTCAAAAAGTGTGTCATGTTTTGCAAAAGCAAAGTTTAGTGTAGTCAAATAGTTTTACTGTGACTCACGTTTGTAAAAGTAAAGTTTGATTATCAAAGTTTTATTCGTGAGTGTAGTCAGAAAGTTTATCATGTTGTACGAAAGTTTTACTGCAACACAGGTTGATGTTTAGTTAGAAAGTTTGATCATGACGTTTTATGAAACACAAATGTCATAAAATGTAAGCGTTAGTATAGTCAAATAGTTTTTACCACAACACACGTTTGTGAAAGTAAAGTTTGATCATTGAAGTTTTATGACTGACCGAACTCACAAAAACATTAGAAAGGTTTTATCCTTAGTTGAGATCCGGACTGCAGTGTGTAAAATGTTTTATGTGACAGTCTTTTCACAAACGGTGAAGTGTAAATTCAGAGTGAATACATCTGTTAGGTATACATCAACTTTGGATGTGAAGTAAAGCGAATGATGTTAGATGTACAGAATGAATTGAATATTAGACAACGCATGCAAGTTTTTGACGACTTGAGTGTGTCATGGAAAAACCCAAGTCTAAGTTTAACATGTTGCATATAAAAAGTGAGATGGATAGGAATAAGTGTTGAATGTTTTATAAAACCAGGTAAAGTCTTGTCACAAACGCTGAGTGTGTGAGGGCTAGTTCCATGGCCTTTAATCACATGGGTCATACCGCAAGTCTTAAAGTCCATAATCCAAGCGCAGGGTCATCTACGGTTGGATTTAGGGATTTAGGGTTTTATATCACACGCGTCAACCGTTAGTGTAGAATACGTGAAGCACATGTTCGCTTAAAAGTCAAAACGAATACGTTGAAATAAGTTTTGTAAGAAGTTCAAAACATTGACATGACGTTTTCAAAGTAGAAACTTAGCGAACGTTGAAAAAAGTTTTATGAAATGTTTCTGCAGTCACTATCGTTAGCGTACTAGCTTTACTAAACGTGTTGTTGACCTTTATCAAATTGAATTCGTGTGTAGACTGTTTTGTAAATAAAGACAGATAGTGTTAAACGCTTTTGCACTCTGCATTGACAGCATACAAGTATATACATAACAACATGTAAAATTTCCTAAAAGAGTCGAATGCATATGAGTTAGGAAACACTCAAAACATGCGTGACATAAAAATCAACCTGCTAGATTAAGTGAGTACCTCACAAAAGTGTTGCATATGTTTTACGGGAAACTTATAAAGGAGAAATGTATATCGAGAACGTTTACTATCATCATAGAAAGATGAACATGAATGATATATTCTAACTTCAATTTTTTGACGTTCAAATGAAATTCGTAAACATGAAGCTGTAGACTCAGTGGTGTAAAACTACATGAAGAGTGACAACAACTTTGTTGATAAAACTTTCATAGGTTGATGATTGCAGTCGCGTTTAAAGTTGATATCAAAACCTGTAGAAACGCATAAGTCTTAGATGCAGTTCAACGTTGTGACTCGTACATTGAACTAACAAAATGAACAAGTCTCCGTAGAGGTACATAACGCGCTTATCGATATGAAGCAGCAAAGCATGTAATGTCATTGAATTATCAAAGGAAAGTATTTGAGTTACAAGTCTGTGTTGACGAGAGTGGAACTATTTCATTGGCATGAAACAGTGAACATTACATTAGAACATTAGGACTGTCCATGAGTATTGTAAAGAAAGGTTAGAATCAAATGTGTAAGTTTGCTTTTCATGTGCATGACAAAATAAGAGAATCAACACGTGTCTCCTTTCTAAACTAATCGTGCATTGCTTGTAAGTTGATCAACATGTAAGTAAGAATCAACATTGAAACCTGCATCAAGTGATTTTCTGTGCGAATGCAGACGATGTGAAAATGACACACTGATTGACATTTAACAATGCTTGCAACATTCAACACGCTGCCATTCAAAAGCAGCTAAAACGTTTATCAAAAAACCTATCAGTGAAACAGATGTCATAACTCTTCCAACCCTGATGTGCACACAAAGGTTCACGAGCGCGCTCTGTCGCCTGTTTGTCGCGCTGCCCCCTCAGCAGATAGAGTAGAACACAAAGATGAATGACAGCGCAGCCGGTTTGCGATCATCTGTCGCATTAAACACATTGCCTCCTCTGCACATAGAATGTTTCAAGAACACAAAGATGAATGATAACGCTCTCTCTCTCTCTCTCTGGCACCCGTCTGTCGCATTGCCCCCTATACTATACACATTGAATTTTCTATCTCATCTGTTCAACGAGCAAGGATGCAGGAACTTATCGTCATCTCAGGCCCTTCCATCTAGCTGATTCCCACACAGCTCATTGGTATCGCACCGGAGATATCATCGTTGCGACTGAAACGATTATCACGTTGACAATTCGTTACTGTACACTCTCACAGTTTCGCACGCGCAAGTAACCATTTGCTGTTAAAGCATGGACACTGCCGATTTGTTCAAGGCTTCAATGCCTTGCTAGCCAGTTACAAAAATGTTGGAGAAATATAAGGGAGACGTTCACACTCATTCATCAAATACTAAGCGTTTGATGCAATGTCGTTCTATATAGCTTTCTTTGATATGAGCCGAACCCTTGAGCTCCGTTGTTGATGCAGAGTGAAGATGGGGAAAGTCTTTCTCCTGGCTGCCTTGCAGGCAGATAAAGGCGAAGCAATTCGTTGCCCCGTCCACCTCATTCCACATGAGCTTGTCGAAAACCCTTTGTTCAGGGATATGGCGCTAGAGTATCTGGCGTTGCTGAGAACTCAGCGTCCGGAATACTTCGAGTAATCGCACCGGAGATATCATCGTTGCGACTGAAACGATTATCACGTTGACAATTCGTTATTGTACACTCTCACAGTTTCGCACGCGCAAGTAACCATTTGCTGTTAAAGCATGGACACTGCCGATTTGTTCAATGCCTTGCTAGCTTTGTTCAGGGATATGGCGGTAGAGTATCTGGCGTTGCTGAGAACTCAGCGTTCGGAATACTTCGAGTAATCGAAGTATTTCATCGGTCCTTCCGACGGCCCGGTCACCAATTCGTTGGAGGCCACCATATTAACGAAGAAAAGTTGCAGACTGTGCCACACACAAACACTAGATTCAAGGATCTCTATCTTTCTTAGAAAATGAAGAAGCTCTTATTGAATTCATCTGATGAGAGAGCAACTTCATGACAAGTGTTAAACTTGTCCAACACATATCTTTAAAGTCCTAACTGCCATGAAATCATCATGTTTGAAGTTTTAAAGCCCGTATGATAAGTAGCAAGGATCTATTGCAGTTACATGATGTAAAATATAAACGTGTGTAGAGAGAGGATGGCTCTTAGACGTGAAGTCATGAACTTTATTTCTTTACCATCCGTCAAATGGAAATACTAATGGTGTTAGTTACATTGGAAGAATCATCATAGCAAAATGTTGTATAGTAATGTAGGCAATGACAGTCACGATTGGATTTAGAGATCTAGCGTTTTATATAACATGCATCAATGATAACTGTTGTTGTAGAGTGTATACATGCATTTACTAACTTAACCATTTGTGAATGACATAGCTAAATTGCTAAAGTCCATAACCTAAGGGGTAGGGTTACCTACTGTTGGATTTAGGGTTTTGGATAACACAAATTGACGATCTCTTTTAGTGTAGAATACATGCAACACATGATGCATACTGTATGTTCGCTTTATAAAATGACTTTGAACGCCAATTCATTTGTAACTTCGATTCCTAATTTTTGAAAATATACACCTCATTGTTATTATTATTATTAAGACTGAATTTCATGGTGGAAAGACAGATTTCACATCGTTGATGAAATCTACATGCTCATATGTTACTGATACTAGTTACATGCTCATTATGTTATACACTTTACATTTGATGCAGTCAGCTGAAAGGTGATTGATGCATGTTCAATGGAAGAGTTGAATACATTGTATGTATCTCAGTGATTGGAATAATAAGTGTGATTAATGGGAAAAAGACCGTTCCAGGACACCATAAAATTCAAAAAAATAGTATCTTCAAAAACGACTAAATTTATCTATTTATGTCATTATTTCAGGTTTTTAAGACCTAAATTCATGAATTTAGTTCATTTAAAAAGTATCATTTTTTGAAAAAATAGTATTTTTAAAAACGACTAAATTCATGAATTTTGGTCATTTTTTCAGGTTATAAAAACCTAAAATCATAAATTTAGGCGTTTTTAAAAATACCCAATTTTTCAAATTTTTCAAAATCTCAAATTTGAGAATTACAATTTTCACCCTTAAAATCATAACCGTTCCAGGACACCGAAAATCATAAAAGTTGAGAATTTCAAAATTCAGAATTAGATCATTTTTTACTTTGAAAATCATGACCGTTCAAGGACACCGAAAAAATCATAAAAGTTGAGAATCTCAAAATTTGAGAATTACAATTTTACAGCCGCCCTTAAAATCATGACCGCTCAAGGACACGGAAAATAATAAAAGTTGAGAATTTCAAATTCATGAATTTTATCCAACTTTCAGGTTTTTTAAATATATCATGTGACTAAAAATATTTCTTTAAAAATGGAAGAAACAAAAGTGGAAAAAACCGCAAAAATATATCCTTCGTTATCACAGTTAAAAACAAGTGAATTGAATAAAGAAAAACACAAAGATAGAGTTAGGTATATGAAAGATAAGGAATCTCAATTATTATTAAGATTAGAGCATTATGATAAATTAAGAAAGAGATGGACTAAAGTTAAGAATGTAACACAAGGAATTGACATATTCTTAACAATAAGTTTAGGTGCTTTAACAATTGTTATATCTTCAGGTGTTTCAGTAATTCCAGTAGTTGCTACTGCTTTAACAGGTACGGGTGTTTTTGCAACTTTACTTGTTACAATGTTAGATAAATCTTCAATAACTAAGAAACGAAAATCATTAAAAACTAAGCATTTACATATTAAAGAAGTCTATGACAAATTCCATTACTACTTTCAAAGAGTATGTGATGATAATGTTATTACGTTAGATGAGATTGAAAAATTTGATCAAATAGCTAATGAAGTAAATCAAATATCATTTCAATTACAGTCAGAAAAAGTTGATGATAAGAATAAACAGGATGGCAAAATTTCTAATGAAGAAAATGATAAAATTTTTTTAGAAGAGCTAAAAACTTTAAGCGAAAATTTAAGCAAAACTTTATTAAACAAAACTTTATTAAACAAAACTTAAAACGAAAAGATGTCAGACAACAAAGCAATAAAAAAATAATTTGTTCAGTAAAATGTTTTTGTTGTATTCCAATGTTACCACAAAATTCAAATATTATATTTTAAAAAATGGATAAAATTAAAGCTGATAATCAAAAGAGAATTAAACAATTAGACGAGTTAATAAAACAAAGAAATATTATGAAAGAAAATCATCTTCAGCATAGATTGATAAAAGCTGGTATTCAATCTGATATGTTTGAAAAAATGCAGCAAGCCGAGCAAGTAAAAACTGATTTTGAAAAAACTATGAAACCATTTAAAACTCTTGAAAAAGAACTTACAAATAATGATAAACAAATTAATATAACAGATCCAGAGCACAAAACTATATTAGATGACTATGGATTACTAGAATCAAACATTAATAAGAAATTACCAAAATCTATGCAATTTGAACATTCTATTTCATTTATAGATGGAAAAACAATACCTAGATTTTATCTCGGACAAAAAGAAATATTTCCACAACCTTTTCGAGGTTTACTTTGTTCACCAGATAAATCTCCTTTCAGTTTAGATCGAAATTTTGTTGATCTTTTAAGAGGAGCAGATATAAATAATTATGCTGTAGATGATCTCATAAAATATAAAGCTATGTTAGATATAGTTCGTGCAGTAAAATCTCTTAGACGCTATAAACAATTCGAAAATTTATTATCATCGGGAGTTAAAGTAGGAACAGGATTACAAAAGGAAACAACTGTATTTTTACCAGATGATCCACAAGAATTACTAAATAGATTAAATATTTTAATATCGGCAATAAAAGAAGGACATAATTCTAGTTCCAATGAAATTCATGCTATATTGAAAAGACTGTTAGAAAAGAAGATTCTAAATGAAGAGGATTATAAAAGTATAACGAACCGAAGGTTCTAGGACTTCGCCCGTAGCTGAAATATGTTGTTGTTTTTAAATTTTTTATAAAAGATGTTTATTCAAAATTTTAACTAAAAAATGTGTTCAGTAGATTTTGACAAAATTAATAATCATTTAGAAAATCTAACAGAGATTTTGGGTTCATCAAAATTTAGTACGACGTTAAAAATTATAACAACTACTTCATCACACATTTGTAATTTAGAACCCATTCTACATTTGGAACAAAATAAAAATTATCAAATTGCATTGACTAGTTTCTCCACATTTAACACTATTCAAAACGTTATCAAAGATGCGAATGATCAATTTAGATATTCTACTGATAAAGGCAAAACGTGGAAAATACTAACTTTTCTTCCTGGTTCTTACGAAGTTGAATCAATATCAAATTAAATTAAGAGACATTTAGGTATACCATTTAAAGATAAGAAACAATTACATTTCGCAGTTGAACCGGCAGTTAGTAAATTTTTTCTTACTTTAGACGAAAATCATCAAGTTGATTTTAATCATGATAGATCATTGTTAAAGCTATTAGGATTTAATAAACAAACTTATAGTCAAGGTTATCATTTAGGTGAGAAGATTCCAAAAATAACTGAAATAAATTCAATTGTTGTACATTGTGACATTATTGAAGGAGGATATATAAATGGTAAATTGTCAAATTTAATATTCAGTTTTCCAGCTTTTACTGCACCCATTGGTTATAGATTAAATGTAATTCCACAAACATTAATATATTTCCCTATTACAAGAAAAACTATTAACAACATATGCATTAGAATCACTGATGAGAAAGGACAAGAAATAAATTTTGGAGGTGAAGAGATTGTGATAGATCTTTTGGTTCGGGAGGTATAAACTCCCACGCGAAGCTAGAGAAGTTTAATTTTCTTCTTCTTCTTCTTTCAAAATAAAAATAAAATTTTTTATTAAAAAATGAGTGAAGTGACCCCATTAAATAAAAAAAAACTCAAATTTAATCATCATCCAAATTTATCTAATAAAGTTTTGTCAGTTATTTGTGGAAGATCAGGTTGTGGAAAACGTATCTATTATTTAAAATTTTAACGACACCAAATTTTTTGGATTATAACAATCCTATAATTTATACAACAACAGCAGAGCAACCCGTCTATCAATTTTTAAAAAATGGATTTGAAAATAATCTTAAAAACAGCAATTGCTTCATTATTCAAAGAATATGAAAAATCTGAAGATGAAGAAGAAATAAGTTCGTGGTGTGAAGAAGCAGCAAAAAGTAGTCAGTTAGTAGAATCCAATAAAAATAAGCATATAAAAATACAATTAATAGATGATAGTGGTAATATGCAAGATCCTAGTAAACTAGATAAAACAATGAAACATTGTGTAATTTTTGATGATTGTGTTAATGATAGAAATCAGTCAGTTCAGAGAAATTATTTCACAAGAGGTAGACATAATAACTGTAGTGTATTTTATCTAACACAAAATATGCATTCATTAGACGGAAGTGTTATTGGAAAAAATGCAAATATATTTATACTATTTGAAATAAATGCAAGAAACTTAAATGATTTGTTAAGAGATTTATGCGTAAGAAATAAAGATGAATGTAAACAATCGTGTAACAATGCTTGGTCAAAAGATTATGGCTTCATTACAATTAATATTGATAAAAAAATTCATGATAGAGTTATAGAACATTTGTTTACTGAGTGATAAAAATATACAAATATAGTGTTATAATATTTTTTTATTTTATTTTATATACATATCAAATTTGTCTATCTTAGAAATTAGAAACTTAAAAAGATGAAGTAGTTATTCCATCAGGTAAAATTTTTCTTTTATCATCAAATGGATCTAATGCTAATTTATGTTCTTCGTTTAAATACATTGTATGTTTTTTTTAAATTATGTTTATAATTAATTACATGCTGTTTTTATTTCATTATAAAATAATGCATTCTTAAAATCTTGAAATGTTATTTGGTTAGCCACTGATGCCTTTGAAATTCCTTTTGATGTTTTATGTGTTTCAATATTATTAGTTGTGTTATAACAATAACATTTAGATTTTAAAAATATAGCTTCTGTTATGAAATCTTCATTTCCTTCTAGTTCATCTTTTACTTTACATAAATCAGAAGGATGAATGATATCTTTTATTTTATTAATTTCTTCATCAAGTGAAGAATTATACGATATTGTTAATTCTAAGAAAACAGAATCGGTATCTGTAAAGTGTAATTTATAGTTTTTGCTATAAGCAGGTGCTAAATAATCATATATAAATTTATACATAAATAGTTTAGCTAATTCTAATATAGTGAATCCAATAAAATTAAACTTATCATGTTTTACGCTAATTCGACGTAAATGTACAGCACATACTTCATCACTGAATTTAGTACTTCTTTTATATGTAGGTTTCCTTGTTAAATTTTGAAACCTATCTCTATCATAAACTATTTCAATATTTTGTCTATTACGCACATTTTCTAAAGTCTTACCATAAAATGCATTATTCATTAATTTAAAGAATACGTTTCCAAAATCATCTTTATTTCTTTTAGCTATTTTACGTTTTTCAATATTGAATTTTTAAAAGAATCATTCCATTTTCTAAATACCAACCTAGCATTCTTCCTTCAAAAACATACTTTCCTTTATTACCTTGTGTTAACATAAGTTTTTTTGTTGGTCTGTATTTTTTAGGCATTATAGATTTTTGATAATCTGAAAAATCTTCTATATTGGGAGTTTTGTTTTCGGGACAGAAAGGAAAACATTTTGTTTTATCTTTTATATAATCAGGGTAAACTAAATCAACTTCATATATATAACCAAAATTATAATTTCCATCATGTGTTTTTTGATAATCAAGATTATTGCACCATGACATTTACCTGTTGGTAATTCTTGTATCATGCAAGAAGAATATAAGCTATTAAAATCATAATATAACAAATAGTTTTCTCTCATGATTTCATAAACTGCTGCTTGACTATCTTCATTTGATATAAGTCCTTCTATATTTTGATTAAACAATTTTATAAACTGATCGCTTTCTTCTGGAGATAAAGGTTTCATTATTCCATAATCATCAGGATTTACTTTTTTATTGTAACACTGTACATAACGATTACCCAAAACTGATGAAACTCCACCTCTAATTCCAGATTCAAAAAATAATAATTTATCATATGTATTTTCTTAATAATATTTAAGTTTAACACCAGTATATTTTAATCCTGCTAACCATGTTAAACCTGGTGTAGAATAACAATAACATGGATCTATTCCATAATATTCTAAACACATGTCACGAAAGTTTTCAAAAAGATCAGCTAGTATTAATACATCTATCTGTAGATATTTCATTGTATAATCATACATTGTTCTACAATTTAACTCTCTCCAATTTTTTTCAGCTTCTGCATAGTCTTCTTCAGATAATTGTGATTGTTTTAATGTTGATTTAAATTTATTTATTTATTGGAGGAAGTTGTTTTTCTTCCATAATTTTATTCACAGAATTAAAATCTCCAGTTATATATTCATACGGAAATATGCCTTTTAGAGGTTTTAAATTATATTTATTTAATATTTTACATTGTTCAGGTTTCAAAGTTTTTCCCATAACATCTAATGAATAAGGACTAAAAAATCTAAATGCATCTAAAGTACTAATACAACCTAATTGCATTGAAAAATATTCTTCTTCTGTTTTACATAGTACATTTATTTGTTGTTGTTGTAATTTTTCAGATGAAAATAAATCTTTCATTATTAAATGGAAATCATATTTAGAACCATTGTAGAAATATAAAGAGGAACGAAGTTATATTTTAATTTATTAGCATTAAGATTACAAGAATTATGTGCTGCACCTCTATATAATCCATTTAGATGATCATGATCTTTTACTTTGTCGGCAGAGCCGTCGCTTCGCTTATCAAGATATCTACCTCTGCCAATTTTATAATTATTTGTAAATTCGTTTCCACAGTAAAAACATTTTATTTCATTATAGAAATGTTTTCTTTCTTCATCCGTTAATGGAAGCATTGTTATATTTGTTTCAAGCAATTGTAAAAAATAATTTTGTAATTCTTCTACTTTCTTTGTAAACATTTCTGAACTATCTTCACCATAGTATTGATAATATTCTGATTTAAATAATTCAGGATAATTTGAATGAATGTACATTCCCCAACATAATGGTTTTTGTTCAAATAAATTTTTTTCTTTACTTTGTTCAGATGCACTTTTTTCAGGTGCACTTTTTTTATATTTATAAACCGAAGGTTCTAGGGCTTGGCCCGTACCATTATCAGAATTTTGTGTTATGTTGACATTATATGCTTCAAAATCACAATAAATAGTACAGGATACTTTATTTTTGAAATAATGTCTATTATAAATTAAATAATCATCTTTAGGAAAAGTATTTTCAATTGCTTCGTTTTGTTGACAATTCTCCAAATGTCTATTTATTTCTTCTTTAGTTCTAAAGCTCGTCATACATAGGAGACAGGGAAAATTAGCATTATCTGAAGTTTTTGTAAATATAGAAACATCTTTACACAATATAAAATGACCCTGATAATATAATATATTCGCTTGTGGTGGTTGTTTTGTTTGTTATTATTTTTCAAAATTTATCTTGATATGTTTCATGTGTTTCATCAATTTCTTTTGTAAGGTTAAATGTATTTCGATGAAAATTTTGATTTAATATTTGTAGCTGATAAGTATATTCTTTATCATATTGTTCTTTATATTGTTGTTGACATTTTTTTAAACATTCATTTATTTTTTGATTGGTTTCATTTTCTTCATTATTTAATTCTTTATTGTCTTCATTTAATTTTTATATCGTTTCTATCATATTTTGATATTTATGGCCATATTCTTGTACTAATATTTTTGTTTGTTTTTGTAAACTTTCATTTAAATTTTGTAATTTTTGTTGATATTCTGAAGATAAAGATGAATAATTGTAATCATCATCATCATTACATCCTTTGTAATTATTATGATTAATCATTGTTGGTGATAGTGTTTTAACAATTTCAAATTTTTCAGTGCATATTATATTTCCTTGGTAAAAAATATTATGATGCATGTAATTTCCTCTTTTATTGCATACTATTTCTGATTGACATAAATTTTTATTATTCAAATAAAATTTTTTTGAATCTGAGTAAAGAGGAGTAATTTTACCAATAGAAACATAATTCACATTTAATTCAAAAACATTTACTTCTATTAAATTTTTTTTATTCTTTTTATGAAACTTTGTTAACCTATTATAATCATATGGAAATTCATCTAAACCATCAGAAAGATCAAACTCATTTATATATTCTTCTTTATTATAATGACTTAGTCTTTCTTTGTGATATTCTGCAGGATGTAAATGTGCTATAATACTCCACAGAAAACAATAATCATCTTCATTTTTTATGTTGATTATTTGTGGTGAACTGAAAGGTAAAGGAACATAACTACCACCAGTATTATTTATTTTATTTATCAATTACTATTTTCTTAGATAGTATTTTAACAAATCTCCAACCAGATTCACGTAACTGGGCTTCAATTATACAATTTTCTAATTTAAGTATCATTTGTTCAAATATAGGTTGTATATCATTTACATTATGAATTTCTTGCGAATTTGTAAAATGTCCTTGTATTATTTCATCAGGAGTTTCATCAGGTCCAGTTTTTGTATAAAGTACTTCTACATTCATATAACATTCGAAAGATTTTCTGAATATATTCTAAAAGTTTGTTAATACATTATAAAAAGTTTCATCGGTTTCATTATGTTCAACGGGCGAAGCCCTAGAACCTTCGGTTCGCACAAACTGATTAAATAAATATTTTATATTTCCTACGGCTTCATCGGTTCGTTCAGCTTCATCTGTTTTTTTAGTTTCATCAAATTCATCTATTTCGTTAAATTCATCAGTATCGCTAAATAAATATCTTCGATCGGTTACATGTTCATCTTCACTATTAAAAACTTTTTTATATTCCGAATGTGAATAATCATCAAATATTTTTTTAACTTTTATATCAGTAGGTAATGTTTCTAGATAGTTTCTATAATTATCTAATTTTAATATATTTCCTTCATCAACTCGATCTACATTTTGTAAATGTAATTTACTTTGTAAATGAGATTGATAACTTCTTTTTGTTTGCAATTTTTTTTACATAAGTTAAAATAAAACTTGGTATTTTCCATTTCTTTATTTTTTAAAGAAAAAAATTGTGTTTTAATTTTAGATATAAACATTCTAATATCAAAGTCTTGAGAGTTATTTTATATTATTATATATTTCACGTTCTTTAGATATTTTATTTTCTTTGTCACATTAAGTTTTATCATATATCGTTTTATCAAAAGATAATTTAAATTTATTTTCACTAACTATTGATTCTTCATCATCATCATAAATTGATTCTTCAACATCATAAATTACACTTTTTGGTGTAGGATGCCATTCCCTGATAGGATTCCATTCCCTGATAGGAATATCTGATTCCAAATTATATTGATTATTTGATAATAATATAATAGAGAAAAATATTGGTCTTTGATGTCTTTTGGAAAATTTAATAACACCACCATAATCTGAATCATTTTTAGTTTTTATTAAAGATGATAAAATTTTAAATTGATTAGATGTAAATCCTAATTTAAATTTTGTAGACCCGACACATAGTTGTCTAACAGTATCTTCAATTATTCCATCATTATTATTTTCAATTGTAAGAAAATGAAATTTAGATAAATTTTGATTATATGTAGTATTAATATCATGTTCAGATATAAATTTTTCTTCACTTAAATTTTTATAATTACTAATATTTTTATAATCTTTGTTACCATTCACACCTTTTTCAGATGTTTCGGAATCATCATCTATATTATCATCATCTATATTATCATCATCATTATTATCATCATTATTATTATAAGATTCTTTAAAATTATTATTATAAGATTCTTTTAAATTATTATGATTATGATTATGATTATGGTCATTGTTAATAGTATAAGGTGTTGTCCACATATAAATTTTCTCTTGTTGAGCTAAACCATTTATATAAGATTTTAATAAATTAATATTTAAATTTGAATATAATCCTATATATGTATCATCATCATATCTTTGTGGCATTTCTGTTTCTTGTTTATAAATTGTATCTCTATAATATACTTGACATAATAATTCTTCGTTATGTTTTTTACTCTCGATATGAATATTATATTGGTTTTGTTCATCAACAAATAATCTTATTTTTTCCTTTGAAAACGATTTTAATTTTTTAACTAATTCTCTAATATTGATATAATTGATAATTTTAGCTTCTATCCAATCAGTATTACTAATTGGTAATACTGCTCTAATAAAACCATAAACATATATTATGACCAATTATAACCATATTTTCTTTATTTAATTCTACATATGCAACATCATTATACTTACTTACAATATCCATAAATTTGATAAATGGATCACCTAGAAAAATACAATAATTAGTTTCTATAGAAGGTAAACCTTTAGTCTGTTCTCTAAATATTTCTGCTTGTAATTCAAATAAAAGATTTACATCTATACATGGATTATTATTATTATTACTATCAAAACATTTATTTTCAAATCCCGTTGATCTCGTCGAATAAGAGGAACAGGATGATGCGGGCGAATATAATTTTTTGAATTTGGTTTTTCCATTTTTTTATTTTTATTAAAAAAAATTTTATTTTTTTATTTTTATTAGAAGAATTTTATTTTTTTTCTCATTATATAAAAAATTTTATTTTTTTATTGTTAGAAAATGATGTTACCAAATGTTGGTGGAGGTGCATATATCCCGAATAATCGTGAATCAGAAATAGAACTAGAAAATTATATTATGAAAACTGGAGACGTTTTATCTGGTCCATTGCATCTTTCTATTCTTCCGCAACAAAATACAGAGTTAACAAATAAACAATATGTTGATACACAAATCAATGACTTAAAAGAAAAATATATCAACGATGTTATGGTTCCACTGATGAATGAATTAAAGTTGCTAAAACTTAATGACAAATCATTAAACGAAAAATTATTAAAACTTGATAAAAAGGATAGCAGATAAGAAGCAGATATAACAAAACTTTTTAAAAAGATTTCAGAACAATCAAAAATTTTAATATTACTTTCTATAAATTTAAAATCTTCTGTAATTAAAAATAAACATCAAATAAAATTATTGAAAGAACAATTAGAAGATGAAATAGAAAAACTACCTGAAAGAATTAAAAGAAATTTAAAGCAGTTACAAACTACATTCCAAAAAAGTGTTGATGAATTAAGTTCTAAAATTACTCAACAAATGAAAAAGATGAATAGAATAATAAATCAAGTAAACTCACTTAATCGAAAGGTTGATAAAATGAAAAATCTTGAAATCAATTTAAAAATGGAATTAAAGAAAAATTTACAAGAAAACTCTAAAGAAAATAAAGAACAGTTAGATTCTGTTAAAAGACAATTAGATGTTCTTAAAGTTAAATTGAATGCTCTTAAAACGGCGTTGAAGATGAATCAGCAGAAAATGCAAGTTAATAGAAAAGAAATTAAAGTACATCACACGCTACTTGCCACAATAGATAACGTGCAACGGAAAATAATAAAGTTATCTCGACGTTGTTGTCCATTCACAAACGTAAATCGTGATCAGACCACAGGTACTCAGGTTACTAACCTATAGAACATTGTTCATAGGCTTTAGCCGATGACGCACGTAAATCCTAACGTAAATATTTTTCCAAAAGTCAAATTTAATCTTAAAAAATGCCTATAATTTATAAACACAATCTTAAACATTTTGCTTCAAATAAAAAAAATTCTCATGAACCATCTATGAAATCTGTTTACCATTATAACAATGTAGAAACAATTGAAAAAGAAGGAGATGGTATATTTTCTGGTATTGGAATTATCGTTAACTTAATTAAAAATAATAAAGATTTGATTACATCTGCTGCTAAAGGAGCAGCTGCTATAGGTAGTACAGCTAGTGCAATATCGAATGCTGTTAAGTCTCAAAACGAATTAAAACAACTAGAAACTATTCGTAAACTTAAGAATGATTCTGAAGAACTAAAAAAATTAAAAAGACTTTCAGAGGAAACAAAAAACAAAATTGCTAACATAGCTGTGGGGGGTGAAACCTTGAGGAGCGGAGCTTCGTCTGATAGTAAACAGGGGAGGAAATCAGGCGTAGCCATAAAACGTTCAATTGAAGAAATAAGAGGTAATGGTGTGAGCAGCAACCTTCGGTCTAACCAGCAAAGCTGTAGCGGAGCTGGTCTAGCAAAATTCTAAAGTTATATTTTAGTAAAATTTTTTTAGTAAAATTCTAAAATTATGTTTTAGTAAAAATTTTCTGTGTGTGAGAAAAAACAAAAAAGTCAAATTATTTTTTATAAAAATGTCTTCGCTTATCGAAAATAAATTTAGATTAGACAATCATTCGTTCGTCAGTTACAATCAAAAAAAGAATGACTATATAAGAATTGCTATGAATCCCGGATCTTCCAGTAGAGTAAATACTGGAGGAGATTTAATCTTTAAAGTTGATAATCAGCAAAGTTATTTATATTTACCTAGTTCCTTTATACACTGTAAATATTCTTTATATAGTGATGTCAATTTCACAACACCATTACCAGATACCGATAATATTGCATTAGAGAATAATTTTTTTCCAAGATTATTTACACAAATGCGTTTAGATGTTGCAACTCAAAATATAGAAACAATAAGTGATTCTCCAGGTGTAATTGATACAATGCTTAGATTTGTAACAACTGGCGAAAATAATAGAAAGTATGAAATCGAAGGTTGGTTTCCTGATACTAATGATGGTATAATTGCTGATGATTTACCTCACGCTGGAACAGATGCAGCAGGAATTGCGAAAGATGTAGAAAATATTGCAAAACATTTAAATAAAACAAATAATGATGCATATAAAGAAAGACGTGAATTTAACAAGAAAGTAAACAGACAGTAAATTGGTCATTGTCTCCATTATTCGGATATTTAGATTATGATAAAATATCATATCAATTATCATTTAAGTCAATAATTCATCGTACAGCAAATAATGAATTAAACTTTTTTGGTAAGACTGGAAAAAAAGCATATTTAAAAATTGATAGACTTGAATGGTGGATTAAGCATATTACTCCTAGTTTAGAGGTTGAAACAGCTATTGCAAAAAGATTAAATGCTAACAAACCAATTCCAGTAAGTTTTATGAAGCGTACTGCGAGCTCTGTCACTTTTACTGAACAAAGATTTAACTGGCATTTCACTAGAACTGCCAATACCCCAAGATATTTATTACTAACTTTTCAAAGAAATAATTCTCCAAGTTTTGATAAGAACAACAATTTTTTTCATATTAATACAATTCGAAGTTTACAAGTTGCTTTAAATCAAACCCGATATCCAATTTATCCATTAAGATTCGATGATACCAATAATCAATTTATGGAAGGATATGATGCTTATAGAAATCTTTGTATAGAATTTGGAGTTGAACCACAATTAACTCCTGGAGATTGGAGACATTTATATCCTGCTTTCTGTTTCGATTTAAGTGCACAATCAGAAGATATTATTAAAAATGGTTGTGATGTAACAATTAATATTGAAAAAAAAGATTCCATAACTTCATTGATGGCTTATGGTTTATTGCTAGAAGATGTAAAATATTCTATTGAAATTCTTAATGGAAAGATGGCTAGGATCATCTGAAGTCTCTGAACAAACTTCTATAGGTTAATTAAAATTTTTGGTAACTTAAGAATTTTTCATAACTAGAATAGATCAAAATTTTTCGTAACTTAAAATTTTTTTATTAAAAATGTCGCAAGCGAAAAGTAATAATAATAATAAAACTGTTGAATTAAAATTACGTAATATTGTTGACAAAAATACCCCTAAAACTATTACGATTGACAAAAAGAAATATTACATAAGTAGACCAATGATAGAGAATATTCAATTACAAGAAGAAAAGAATGGCGGGATTCTCCAATTAATTCCTCTAATAATAGGTGGCATAGCAGCTGCAGGAAGTGTTGCAGGTGGGACAGCTGGTATTGTCCAAGCAGTAAATAAAAATAAGTCAGAGAAGGCAGCATTAGAAGAACAAAAACGACATAATAGAGAGTTAGAGAAAGTTGCTAGGGGAGAAGGAATAGTAGATAATTTTATTAGTAAATTAAATTTAGTTGATGAAGGAAAACGAGTTCTTAAAATTATTCTCCACAATGTTGATGATTTAATTGAAATTAAAGAAGCTAAAGATGGTTCTGGAATATACCTAAGTCATAGTATGATAAGGTAACAACCTCAGGACCTTTGGTCCGATCGGCTAAAGCCTCTGAACAAGGTTCTACATGTATTCGTTAAAACTTTTACTTTATCTTTTAAAATGAATTCTACAAATTCCGAAAATTTAATTAAATTAAAAATTGCTAATTTAGATTTATTAAATTATCTATTAAACAAAAATAAAAACTCAAATTGTAAAATTTATGAAGGTAACGACATACAAAAAACATTAGAAAACTTTCCTTGATTTATTTGGAGTAAATATTCGAAAGAAAAACATCTTCCTGGTCATTCATATACCGGTCCAGGAACTCGATTAGATATAAGACTAGATGAGAATAATAATCCAAAACCAGGTGAAGAACCAATAAATAGAGTAGATGCCGCAGCTTACAGGCATGATTTAGCTTATCGAAATCATGATCTAAGTTCTCGACATATAGATGATGAGGAAATGATACA
Source organism: Prostheceraeus crozeri (assembly GCA_907163375.1). Classification (NCBI taxonomy): domain Eukaryota; kingdom Metazoa; phylum Platyhelminthes; order Polycladida; family Euryleptidae; genus Prostheceraeus; species Prostheceraeus crozeri. Next base: position 102,944 of record CAJQUW010008352.1, on the reverse strand, counting down.
AGAATTGGATAGTATTCAGAATCCTTCCTTTAGAGAAAAAATTGAAAGAATGTTTGTTAAGAAAGCTTTACAAGCTAAAATATTATTCGGTCAGGGTTTAAATGAAACGACAGCAAAGCTGTCTGAGAGCAACGCTCGAACATACACGTCCGAAATTCATAAAGAATATAGAAGGCCTAAATATTTATTGAAAGTAAAAGTATTTGATAAAGATGATATTTGGAGTGCTGATCTTATTCATATGCCGAATGAAGGAGGGTTTAAGTACGCATTGACCGTTTTAGATTTATATACACGATATGCTTGGGTAAAGTCTTTAAAAAATAAAAGTAGTGTATCAGTTAAATATGCGTTTGAAGAAATCTTTAAAGAAAAAAATAGAAAGCCAAAAAAATTGTTTGTTGAAAAAGGGTCGGAGTTTTATAACGGAAATGTTCAACCACTATTTGAAACTGTGTATTCGACTGAAAATGCAGGAAAAGCTGTAGTGATAGAAAGATTCAATCAGACGTTAAAAAATAAATTATTCAAGAAATTTACTGAGCAAAGAAATCAGAAATGGTTGAAGATGCTACCAGGAATTGTAGATGAGTACAATAATAAAGTTCATTCAGGTATTGAAGAAACTCCAAAGAATGCTTCTGACGATCCTGATTTTATACGAAAGAAAATATTCGAAAATAATTATTCGAATGAGAATAATCCGAATGTACAGAAACGTAAGCCGAAATTTAAAATTGGAGATAGAGTTAGAATATTTAATTATAAGAATAAATTTGAAAAAGGTTTCACAGGCTATTGGACTAAAGAGATATTTGAAGTTTGTAAAAAAAACCAAACTTATCCGATTACTTATGAAATTAAAGATTTAGATAATGAGGATATCAGAGGCCGATTTTATGAAAACGAATTACAACGAAGTGATTTTTAATTATCATTATTATTTTTTATTATTGGAACTTACGTTTCGGGAATGAAATTCCCCTATTCAATTCTAACATAATATCAAGAAATGGTACTCCTTTTTGTAATTTATACAAAACAGATAAACATAATTGTCCACAATAAGTTGTTCCTGGTTTTTGAATTTGAAATGTATTATAAATTCCATTTCCAAGTAATTTTTTGACTTCATTTGTTGGAGGCAATCCATACTAGTCGAAATAGTAATTAGAACCGTTTATATTTCTATGTCCCGCTGACCAATGTACTCCTTTTTGGTCTGACGTGTGAAGATTTGTTATGAAATTTATAGTTGGAACTTTGTTCCGGGAACTGAAGGTTCCTGTTGGCTTATTTTTAATCAATTGTAATTCGTCTCTTATCAATATGTGAAAATTCTTTATTCCCTATTGATTCGCGATTTTCTTTAAATCAAAATGTGTAGTTGTTTGCGTTCCATATAATTTTAAAAACTCATTTATGTTGCCCATTTTATAAAAAAAAATATTATAGGGTCCCCTAGAAGTCAGAAGAGGGGTATTGATTTAAAACTGTTCCATAATGATGACTTTCCTTACTACTTATTCGATTTTGAAATGATTTATTTTAATCTAAATTAAAACGTTACATTGTAAAAAATCGGTTTATTAGCAGAGTTAGTGTTTAACACATCTTTTATCAATAGTAATTCATCAATCATCAATATGTAAAAATTCTTTATTCCCAATTGATTAGCAATCTCATTTAAAACGAAATTTGACGTGATTTGTTTGCCGTATATTTTTAGGAAGTCTCAAATGTTACTCATTTTAAATGAAATAAAATGTATTGTTTAACAATGTTCCATTTTATTTTTATGAACTCTCATTAAGAGGATATTGATTGTTTTATCTGTATTAAGACAATAGCAACATCTGTTACCACATTTCTCAAACCGCATGATTGTTTTAGGGGATCATACGGGTTGTGCATTCATAACATAGCGTTAATAACATAAAAGCAATCGATTAATTCATTCTCTGCTTTGAGGGCATATTCTGTTATTTTAGCAATCATTCAATACAATATCGCAGTATCGATAGTCGAGACCGACTGTCGAACCAAAACCGCAAAAGTTCTGGTTTTGGTTTCCGATCTGGCTTGCGTTTTGGTCGATGAAATGATTTACAATGCGGTGCAATTTCCCCATTGTCATTCAAGTACATTTAATCATTCCCGTCATGTCATACCCGCATTTTGTCAAGGAAACTTCATTCACCTACAATGCCGCTTTGCTTAGTTCACCATTCATAATTTTCACTTACCGGGTACTATTTAAACACACACACAATTCATAAAACGCGACACATTACAATCTTAGTTTAAATTTTATCATCACAATGGTTGGATCTACTGAAAGATCTGTTCGATTGGAGACAAAGCGGAGAAGAATTCAGAAGTTAACAAAGGAAATCATACATCTGCAAGCACGAAGTAAAATATTCTTACACTTGGATATGAGAAGAATTTTTGAATATATCGGAGACTCGCACATCAATTATACAATTGATAAGAAAATATTAAACTTAATTGAACAACGGCAGACACTAATATTTTCTTTAAATAGAACCTTATCACAAGAACGGGACGAACAAATAATTGAACAAGCAACAATATCATCGAACAACGTCGATACAACAGGGCCGCCAACTTATGAACAAGTTATGAATCAAATTAACGAAGAACAAGCAGCGCAACAGCAAGCAGCGCAACAACATTAAGTGAAAGTGTTAATCTTATTAGTTAGTACTAGTGAACATCCTTCATCGCTTGTTCATAACATTATTTCTTTTCATATAGCGTACTCTATCTTTGTGTTTTTCTTTATTCAATTCACTTGTTTTTAACTGTGATAACGAAGGATATATTTTTGCGGTTTCATCCACTTTTGTTTCATCCATTTTTAGAGAAATATTTTTAGTCACATAATTTTAGTTATCTCATATTTTAAAAACCTGAAAGATGGATAAAATTCATCAATTTGAGTTTCTTGAATTTTCTGATTTTTTCGGTGTCCTTGAACGGTCATGATTTTCAAAGTAAAAAATGATCTAATTCTGAATTTTGAAATTCTCAACTTTTATGATTTTCGGTGTCCTGGAACGGTCAAGATTTTTAAGGTGAAAATTGTAATTCTCAAATTTGAGATTTTGAAAAATTTGAAAAATTGGGTACTTTTAAAAACGCCTAAATTTATGAATTTAGGTTTTCATAACCTGAAAAAATGACCAAAATTCATGAATTTAGTCGTTTTTAAAAATACTATATTTTTTCAAAAAATGATACTTTTTAAATGAACTAAATTCATGAATTTAGGTCTTAAGAACCTGAAATAATGACATAAATAGATAAATTAAGTCGTTTTTAAAGATACTATTTCTTTGAATTTTATGGTGTCCTGAAACGGTCTTTTTCCCATTACTATTTTGTAAAGAGTTGATTAGGAAAATATATAATAGTCAACGCATGAAAGTTTCTTGTTCTCCAAGCTAGGAATATATGAACATCATTCATCAGTCAGTGTTGTATTTTAACATCCATGTTTTGTACAAGGTAGGATTCGTGGGACGTTTTATGATAAATGGTTGGATAAATTCATGAAGCTTTGAGTAACACACAAACCAAGTATTGAAACGAAAAACAAGAGTGAGAAAAAATGTGTGACATTAAAGACTTATGTATATCATGCTAAACATAAGGTAATGATGATGGATAGGAATAAGCGATGTAAGTAATGTCTTGTCTCACATGTGTTTACTTATTCGTTTGCTGTAATTAACATGGGGATAGAACTGTAGATCTCACCAGTATGACTTTTCAATGTGAAGCATCTTGAAACTCAAGGTAGACAATGACCAAAGAGTAAATAAAACCTAAGTGAAATACAAGGTCATACAGAGGTTTAGGACTCTACGACGTCTGTAGTGTTGATATGAATGTTGTTCGACAGATTGGAATCGTTAAATGATCTGCTGATATGATTTACAGTGAACAAGAAAATCAGTAAGAGGAGTGATAGGAAAACGTCTTCACAAATGCAGACAAGTGAAAACTCTACTAATTGACTGCATGCATTTTGTCATCAATCATTAAAGTGAATTTAGTTCATGCGAGTTACATGAATGTTAAAAGTCTTATGCTGACAGAGACATAAGTTTACTAAATTATACAGCAAAACTCCTAAATCCCTAAATCCATAGGATAGGTGTCCCTGTGTTGAGATTTAGGGATTTAGCGTTTTAAAAGTGTAAGTTGCATAGATAAATCACTAAGTCCATAGCATAGTCAACCCTATGACAAGACTTAGCGTTTTATATGATCCATGTTAGCAATATCTGTTCGTGTAGAATGTGACTCAATGAGTTTATTCAGATAATGTATCATCAATTTCATTCATTTGGTTATATGATGAAGAAAGTGTGATATAGAAGTGAAAGCAATCTCAAAGTTTAGAACACATGATAGTAACATTGTAGGAATAGTAAAGTGAAAAGTTATGTCGTATGAAATGAGTGATGCTAGACTAGCTCACATTGAACTCAATTGTTAGTGTAACAAAACGCTGTGTGGGTTTTAATGCATACTTCATGATATGTTATTCCTACTTTCGCACTCAGTGTCTTGCTTGCATCAACAAATTACTTCAATCTAATTTTTACATGATAAAATCAATAGTCCTAATGCTGTATGATGATATCTCGATGTGTCACTACTCTTACTTCTAACGATGAAACTGTTTCATACAGATTGTTACACTACCTATTCATTACACTTTGCAATCTCAACCTTTGATTTCATCGAATATAAACCTCTACTTTACATACAACAACTATGTCATCTGTTCTATCTTATACTTTCGAAAAGACTGTTGCATCCATAAACATGACATGATACAATTGTAGTACCTTTTAACAGTGTCTACTTTCGCACTAAATCCCATACATTCATTTCAATGCAAGCTAGTTCAATTCATTGGTAGTAACTGTAGACCTACATCTAACCTGAGCACTATGTTTACAAATGTTTTGTGCAGATGCTACAATATTGTTAATTCAAAATGTGTTGCTGGCGACAGCACGCCAACAGTGTTTCATGATAGACCAGGGCATAGGTTTGCAGGACAATAGGCATCGGTGATTGCTCACAATCCTATCTGCTGTCAGCGTGTTGGCGACAGTTTCCATTCAACTTCAGTCAATAGGAAAGATGATGACGGGAAATCTCTGATGACCATTCAGGTCAGCACATCAAGCATGAAAATGAACGATAGGTTGACACAGTCGCGCTACAACTACCAACCGATAGTCTAAAGCGATTCGATTGCGTGAACAAGACATTTGAAAGGCTTTGCATTCTTTATTTCACAAATCATCATGTCTGGCACTCCGATTGAACAAGTTACCCCACATAGAATTACTTATATGGGCGAAACTTTTCTCTCCGACGTGTGTAAGGATATGGTACTTCAGTTTATGAAATACTATTCCTTATTCGACGAATCTAACGTTGTACCTCCACCCGAATCCCCGATGATGGATCTGGAGAAATCTTCGAGTGAAGAGGAACGTGACGAAGAAGGACTGAGTGTCAGTGAAGGGGAAGCAGAGACGTGGAGTGAGGACATGGCGGAAAGTGAGGAGTCGGCAGTGGAAGCGAGTGAAGATGAAAATGAGAATATTGTGACATCAGATGATGAAGTAAGATTTTTACGCATGCATACGAATGGCTGTCATCTCAACTCGTTCATGTTTTCTTTGAGTGATGGCGTGTCACATGTTCTTTAAAAACATAAAGTAATCACATACCACACAGACAACGCACTCTCTCTATACCTTTCCTCGTGAATACATCATGAGTTCTTATAAGAACTTTCTTCTAATGCAGCTAAAGCGGTCCCAAGCCCGAAACATATCTTCGGATATGGAATGATAAGGAGAAGGACAAATGATGAAATGGAATGTAGGGAGGCCAAACTTGTACCACGTGCAGCCACAAACACATTTCTATCTTCATCAAGATGACATTCAATCACTTGAATTCTAATGTGACCATCACATCCTTAGATCTCAGTACAGTCAACTCTCTAACGTGCTTGTAAAACCTAACATCTTAACTTTACAAACAGTGAAATGATTCTAACATTACTTCAAACTTTACAAACATCAACTTTACTTCCAATTTTACAAACACTGAAATGATTCTGACAAAATTCCTAACTTTACAAACAGTGACATGATCACGACTATATTTTATACTTCACCTATCTTACAAACACTGAGATGTCTATGACATTATTTCTAACTTTACAGTGACATGGTTATAACTTTATTTCTGACTTAACAAACAGTGACATTGTCGTGACTTTATTTTATACTTCACCTATCTTACAAACACTGAAATGGTTCTGATATTATTCCTAACTTTACAAGCAGTAAAATGGTTGTAACTTTATTATTAAGTCAATCCACTCTGTTTGAAGCGAAACTTAATGTGAAAAGAAAACGCACAGTATCTACATGATATGTTATTGAAACCCACAAAGCTTTTTGTTACACTGACAATTCAGTTCAATGTGAGCTAGTCTAGCATCACTCATTTCATACGACATAAATTTTCACTTTACTATTCCTACAATGTTACTATCATGTGTTCTAAACTTTGAGATTGCTTTCACTTCTATATCACACTTTCTTCATCATATAACCAAATGAATGAAATTGATGATACATTATCTGAATAAACTCATTGAGTCACATTCTACACGAACAGATATTGCTAACATGGATCATATAAAACGCTAAGTCTTGTCATAGGGTTGACTATGCTATGGACTTAGTGATTTATCTATGCAACTTACACTTTTAAAACGCTAAATCCCTAAATCTCAACACAGGGACACCTATCCTATGGATTTAGGGATTTAGGAGTTTTGCTGTATAATTTAGTAAACTTATGTCTCTGTCAGCATAAGACTTTTAACATTCATGTAACTCGCATGAACTAAATTCACTTTAATGATTGATGACAAAATGCATGCAGTCAATTAGTAGAGTTTTCACTTGTCTGCATTTGTGAAGACGTTTTCCTATCACTCCTCTTACTGATTTTCTTGTTCACTGTAAATCATATCAGCAGATCATTTAACGATTCCAATCTGTCGAACAACATTCATATCAACACTACAGACGTCGTAGAGTCCTAAACCTCTGTATGACCTTGTATTTCACTTAGGTTTTATTTACTCTTTGGTCATTGTCTACCTTGAGTTTCAAGATGCTTCACATTGAAAAGTCATACTGGTGAGATCTACAGTTCTATCCCCATGTTAATTACAGCAAACGTATAAGTAAACACATGTGAGACAAGAAATTACTTACATCGCTTATTCCTATCCATCATCATTACCTTATGTTTAGCATGATATACATAAGTCTTTAATGTCACACATTTTTTCTCACTCTTGTTTTTCGTTTCAATACTTGGTTTGTGTGTTACTCAAAGCTTCATGAATTTATCCAACCATTTATCATAAAACGTCCCACGAATCCTACCTTGTACAAAACATGGATGTTAAAATACAACACTGACTGATGAATGATGTTCATATATTCCTAGCTTGGAGAACAAGAAACTTTCATGCGTTGACTATTATATATTTTCCTAATCAACTCTTTACGCACTTAATATTCCAATCACTAAGATACATACAATGTATTCAACTCTTCCATTGAACATGCATCAATCACCTTTCAGCTGACTGCATCAAATGTAAAGTGTATAACATAATGAGCATGTAACTATCTCTCATCAACGATATGAAATCTGTTTTTCCACCATGAAATTCAGTCTTGCGTTCAAAGTCATTTTATAAAGCGAACATACAGTATGCATCTTGTGTGGCATGTATTCTACACTAAAAGAGATCGTTAATTTGTGTTATCTAAAACCCTAAATCCAACGATAGGTAACCCTACCCCTTAGATTATGGACTTTTGCAATTTAGCTATGTCATTCACAAATGGTTAAGTTAGTAAATGCATGTATACACTCTACAACAACAGTTATCATTGATGCATGTTATATAAAACGCTAGATCTCTAAATACAATCGTGACTGTCATTGCCTACATTACTATACAACATTTTGCTATGATGATTCTTCCAATGTAACTAACACCATAAGTATTTCCATTTGACGGATGGTGAAGAAATAAAGTTCATGACTTCACGTCTAAGAGTCATCCTCTCTCTACACACGTTTATATTTTACATCATGTAACTGCAATAGATCCTTGATACTTATCATACGGGCTTTAAAACTTCAAACATGATGATTTCATGGCAGTTAGGACTTTAAAGATATGTGTTGGACAAGTTTAACACTTGTCATGAAGTTGCTCTCTCATCAGATGAATTCAATAAGAGCTTCTTCATTTTCTAAGAAAGATAGAGATCCTTGAATCTAGTGTTTGTGTGTGGCACAGTCTGCAACTTTTCTTCGTTAATATGGTGGCCTCCAACGAATTGGCGACCGGGCCGTCGGAAGGACCGATGAAATACTTCGATTACTCGAAGTATTCCGGACGCTGAGTTCTCAGCAACGCCAGATACTCTACCGCCATATCCCTGAACAAAGCTAGCAAGGCATTGAACAAATCGGCAGTGTCCATGCTTTAACAGCAAATGGTTATTTGCGCGTGCGAAACTGTGAGAGTGTACAGTAACGAATTGTCATCGTGAGAATCCTTTCAGTCGCAACGATGATATCTCCGGTGCGATACCAATGAGCTGTCTTGGAATCAGCTAGATGGAAGGGCCTGAGATGACGATAAGTTCCTGCATCCTTGCTCGTTGGACAGATGAGATAGAAAATTCAATGTGTATAGTATAGGGGGCAATGCGACAGACGGGTGCCAGAGAGAGAGAGAACGTTATCATTCATCTTTGTGTTCTTGAAACATTCTATGTGCTGAGGAGGCAATGTGTTTAATGCGACAGATGATCGCCAACCGGCTGCGCTGTCATTCATCTTTGTGTTCTACTCTATCTGCTGAGGGGGCAGCGGGACAAACAGGCGACAGAGCGCGCTCGTGAACCTTTGTGTGCACATCAGGGTTGGAAGAGTTATGACATCTGTTTCACTGATAGGTTTTATGATAATCGTTTTAGCTGCTTTTGAATTGCAGCGTGCTGAATATTGCAAGCATTGTTAAATGTCAATCAGTGTGTCATTTTCACATCGTCTTCATTCGCACAGAAAATCACTTGATGCAGGTTTCAATGTTGATTCTTACTTACATGTTGATCAACTTACAAGCAATGCACGATTAGTTTAGAAAGGAGACACGTGTTGATTCTCTTATTTTGTCATGCACATGAAAAGCAAACTTACACAATTGATTCTAACCTTTCTTTACAATACTCATGGACAGTCCTAATGTTCTAATGTAATGTTCACTGTTTCATACCAATGAAATAGTTCCACTCTCGTCAACACAGACTTGTAACTCAAATACTTTCCTTTGATAATTCAATGACATTACATGCTTTGCTGCTTCATATCGATGAGCGTGTTATGTACCTCTACGGAGACTTGTTCATTTTGTTAGTTCAATGTACGAGTCACAACGTTGAACTGCATCTAAGACTTATGCGTTTCTACAGGTTTTGATATCAACTTTAAACGCGACTGCAATCATCAACCTATGAAAGTTTTATCAACAAAGTTGTTGTCACTCTTCATGTAGTTTTACAACACTGAGTCTACAGCTTCATGTTTACGAATTTCATTTGAACGTCAAAAAATTGAAGTTAGAATATATCATTCATGTTCATCTGTCTATGATGATAGTAAACGTTTTCGATATACATTTCTCCTTTATAAGTTTCCCGTAAAACATATGCAACACCTTTGTGAGCTACTCACTTAATCTAGCAGGTTGATTTTTATGTCACACATGTTTTGAGTGTTTCCTAACTCATATGCATTCGACTCTTTTAGGAAACGTTACATGTTGTTATGTGTATACTTGTATGCTGTCAATGCAGACTGCAAAAGCGTTTAACACTATCTGTCTTTATTTACAAAACAGTCTACACACGAATTCAATTTGATAAAGGCCAACAACACGTTTAGTAAAGCTAGTACGCTAACGATAGTGACTGCAGAAACATTTCATAAAACTTTTTTCAACGTTCGCTTAGGTTTTCCATGACACACTCAAATCGTCAAAAACTTGCATGCGTTGTCTAATATTCATCTCATTTCAATATTTATTCATTCAATTCAATTCATCAAACACAGAATACATTGAATTACAATTATGATCTGACAAGGCAAACATATGTTCTTAGGAATTGAAATTATGCAGTTTCTGTAGTGCATAATCAGTCAATTAAGATACAGTCTGTTTCAATTTACTTCTCACACCACATATTTTTGCAGATTAATGCAAGTAATGGTATCTAAACTGTATTTAAACTATTCCTGGAAGTTTGAGGCGCTATTTTAGTGTTCTATGTCGACAGACAAATAAAAATAATAACTGATGTAACTCATGTATTAAAATTAAATGCTACAAATTGCTGTAAATGAAAAAATAGGCTCGAAGGCAGAACAGATTTCAAGCTAAAACCGGGTATGTCCTCCTCTTACTTTGATCACTGCTTGAATTCTTTTTTGCATGGAATCTACTAACTTTTCACATGTTTCGGTAAGGGAGACATCATTATGCCACAACTGTACAATTTTGGCAATTAACTTCTGTTTTGTAGGCAAATCATATTCACAAAGTCTCTGTTTCAGTATCCCCAAAGTGTCTCTAGAGGATTGAGGTCTGGCGAATTTCCAGGCCATTTCAAAACATCCAGATTTATTTGATTCAGATAACTTGTGCACAGTCTAGCTTGTGGCATGGTGCTGAGTCGTGCATGAAGATGTTAACCCCAGCAGAACTCCATTGTTCCATTTGAGGCCTCACACGAGACTCCAAGACGTGCAGATACGAATGTTGATTCATGCTCCCCTCGCATACGTGAAGTCGTCCGGCTCCTTCAGCACTCATAATACCCCACATCATAACTTTCACTGGATGCTTCAAACGTGGTTCTAAGGGAGTTTTCGACGAGGAAGCTGTCCGGACTCTTCTAGGACGGACTGAAGAGCACTCAAAAGACGATTCATCGCTAAAGGCCACCTGTAAAAAAAGAGAAAAATAATAAAAAATAGCGAAAAATTGGAAAAATTATACAAGTTAATATTTCTCACGAAAATTCAGAATAAAATAAATTCAGACATTCACTTACCCTTCTCCAATCCTCGGAAGTCCAACCAGCGTGGTCAAGAGCAAACTGAAGTCTCTTTTGTTTCATCGCTTTGGTTAGTAGAGGGACCTTTCTGGGCTTCTTGGATTCGCACTTCATCTCCCTCAACCTCCTCCACACAGTTGTTCGACTGACGTTGGTCCCTGCATCTTGTAACCGCTTTCGAAGCTTGGCAGTTGTAACACCATAGTCCTTCTTTACTTCACGAACTAAGAAGCGGACATCTGCACTACTAGTGGCTTTTTTCTTACCACATCTTCCTTTTCGATGGCCTACATAATGTCCGTTGGTGTTCATCCTAGCAATTCTCGACACTGTAAAATTGCTAATTCCTGTTCTACGAGCTATTTCTCGGTGTGAATAATCCGTATTCTTCAACAAGGTCGTTATTTCAGAAACTTTGCTGTTTGAGAGGTCCTTTCCTTGCGGCATTGCTACGATCAGGTTACAACCTGTCTGAATCACCACAATCACCACTGCTATGAGATTTTTCTGAAATCTCCCCACTGAAGAGACATCAAATCAAAATTGACCAATCAGCGTGGATTACGATTACCGTAAACAATCACGTGAGCCAGATTGCAGACAAGATAAGAAGTCAAAACAGTGTTCGAGAACAGCGCATGTTAGCACAGTATTAATCAACATTTTTACGTGCCCATCTTGGAATCTGGCATTAAGTCTCCATCGGAAAAAAGTGATCTTTAAGGGCCAATATCTTCATGCAAGGCTCGTCACCTTACCACAAGGCTTGACTGTGCACAATTTATCTTTATCATATGCGTTTGAGTTCCGCTAGATGATCTGGAAATAGCTTTTATACTATAATTCGTTTAGCAACAAAAATATTGAGTGTGAGAAGTAAATTGAAACAGACTGTAGTTAGATACAGTCAGCAATGACTATGGGCCTAGTATCAGCAGTGAAATTAAAACACCTAACTGAGAATTCACAGGTCATATGTCTTTGAAAATGTCTTTGCAAATTTGCACTTTGCCGTTCACGATTATAATGACAATTCACATGCCAGAGACAGTCAGAACATGTCCACATGGAGAATGTGCAAATCGGTTGATATAGTTTTATAACAATCATCATTGAAGTGAAGAAAACATACGCGTATACATGCTGAGTAAAGTTAGTTCGATGAATGATTTTGTTCAAATGTCTTAGGTCCATGAATAGGAAATCGACGAAATGTTGCCGAATGGTTTTCAGGATCATTTCTTGTTTTGCTGTACCCACTTTGATATGCAGGAACACAGCAAACCGTCATTACCAGTTGTGAGCACTCGCTACCTGAAACAGAGGCGATCCAATTCACGATTTTGGTGGAAAAACTATGAACAAATGTGTTGTTGTTGCCGTGGGTTCCCTTCATTTTCCCACAGTCGTCATTGAATACACTCTTTGCTTGGACGATCAGACAAAAGTCTTATCGAGGTCTAAGCATACATCAATAACTGCCAGCTGTCTTCAACTGACTCACTAAATTGGCCTCGTGTTGTCTCTTTCACTGAAATTGATATTTCATCATTTTAGTACCCAATAAGCATTTTGGTATTTCTGTGAATTTAAGTTCGGTACTTTTTGCACCTTCCGTTTAGTACTCAGATTGGTACTAAAAATATGACTTTATGATTTACAGCGTGCGCTGGTCGAGTTTTTGAGTGCAGGAAAATTCCAATTTTATAGTGCACTGTATGAATGATGCATAGAAAAAAATTGACTTCACTCATGTGAAAAGTCCGTTTCAATACTTTCACCCGATCGCTATACTCTCTCGTCATATTTCACCTCGTACAGAAAAGTGTTGATTTTCAAGTTTCTTGAAAACAATCTCATTCCTTGACTTTCATGCATTTCTGCTTCATTTGATTTTCAGATGCATTTCCTGATCTTCATTCTCTTTGGAATCTACGGCGCTCAAGCTGATGCCATTTCAGGCAAATTCGAGGCTGAGCAGAAAGATTATTGCTTCGAAGTTGGAGACAAGGTCTCATCTTCTTCTGCCGCATCAAAAATCAATTGCGCCGCACAGTGCCTCTCAACGCCGTCATGCTGTGGATTCATGCTTCGGCAGAGCCCAACTCGCTGCCTCATTCTCACAACTACTCGCCACAATGTAAAAGAGAGCTATTTCTCCGATGGTCGATGCGTTCTCTACCGACGCATGAGCTGTAAAACTGGCAAGCCGCCGTGGCCTTCATTCTACAACGTCACTTTTCAATCCGCACCAGATCGGGTGTTTTTCATCTCAAACGACATAATTACGTTCGGGAATTCTAACAAGTACTGCTCAGACAAAGGCGGGCGTGTAATTGAGCAATACCCACCCGCTTTCATGAAGGAGTTTATCATAACAATGAAAAAGGTTTTTGCTGCTCGCAATTGGAAGTTCTGCGACTATTCAGAGATTTACCGCACGTGTATCGTAGTAACTGGATTACGTTTTCGTAACCGTAATTATTTCTGGCCAAATCGAAAAGACATATTCAATCCCCAACTTTATGAACGACAAATAGGTAATAGAAATTTGTTTCGTAGTCACCCCATTAACGTGAGACATCCGCATATGCGATTGGTCATTGGTGCTGGTAAAAACCCTAGGTTTTCATATCTTCATAGCTGTCAAGCATTTATTCGTGCTTTGGCAGTGTGCGAATGTGATTTGTAAAGCTGTCAGCTACTAGAAGCTAAGTCAAAATCTGCCAATTATGTCTGCAACTGTTTTCCCCCTTTCACTTGATTATTTGGTATGACTCATAAAGTAAGTACAATAATTAGTATATTAATAAAATCCCGATGTGTTTCAGTTTCGATCTCATTAAGTGAACTCCAGTTGAGGCCCAGAGCAAAATATCAGAATTTTTCGATTTTCTTAGACATTTTTGGAAGATCGGTTGAATTCTCTGACTTTTTGTAAGTTCAGGCTCCGTTTCCGCTGCGTTTGAAAATATGGCCAACCCAAGGAAAATATTAAAAATGCTGACTTCGTGACGATACATGATACTGCAGATGAAATAGACTACAAGGCTGTCTTTAACGGTCATCGTGAAAGCAATTGTGGGCAGGAAGCCAAAAACGGAAATGAGGCTATTTTTAGACATTATTTCGGCAACATGCATTCATTAACCCTTTCACGACTAAAGTGAAATTGATTGCATTGTCCGAAGTCACCATGACGTGCTATGCACGCACAATTTAAATGGTCTCTATTGAGGTCTTCCCAATCATGGTGACTTTGAACAATTCATGTATGACGTGCTCTGCACGAATTGGTCGCGAAAGGGTTAATTTAGACAGCTTCTGGATATTCGTCTTACAAAGTTGTGATACAAAAGTTATCAACATCATGATATCCTGGGGCGGCCGCACAGAAGCAGTGTCAGATAGCGAGTTGTTGGTGACAAGGTAATTTCAATGGGTGAAACTCACTATTAGATATTTGTTAGCCTGACAGTGTGCGGTCGCCCCTGGATGCTACAAGCATAAGTTGAACTTTCATAGACTGTTCAGTTGTTTCAAAATTTATGACGTTCAGCGTAGCTACTTGCGAATCTTTGAAAGCAGCATTCTCTAACGGTGTCATTACTCTTATTTTGTGACTTATCGAAAATTCTGTGTTTTAGTATGTATTATTGTCCCTGTCTAGCATTGGTGTCAGAAATCTACATGTTGAACGCACTTCAACAACTTCTTCATTTGTTGTATTACATGTTCCCAGCACTCATCACACAGGAAATTAGTCAGAACTTGGTGGCTCACCCTCTTTTCTCAGTGCGCAGGCGTTGAGGCATTATATTCACCAGATTTGAGCACAAATGTGCAGTTATCTCATGGTCCCAGTCTTGAAGAATATTATTGCGAGTGATCATTTTGTTCACTTTCATTTTCAATTTCCTCCATCAATTTTACAAAGGGTAAATATCTATGCTATTTTCCTGTCCCTACGACATCCATCCCTGTGGGAACGAATCTGGCGAAAAGCTGGCAGATAATCAGCTACATATTTTGAGCATATTCGCTGGCGAAGTTCGCCGGCGACAATTCGCGAATTCGCGCTCTGTATGCCACCTTTTACTTTGAAATTTCTCTCTTATTTTCTTTAGTAATCCGCCTCTACAACCGAGGCTCCATTTTCTCCCTCGCCTCCTCACCATCACCCACATGTGACTAATCTATCTAAGAAATAGGTGCAGACTATCATTCTTTGATAATGATAAGAATATAGAGAATCCGCTTATATCAATTTTCATAACATCACTTGACATTCAATAATTTACAACAATGACAGATATTTGAATAATATTATAGTATTTACTGCGACATTTATGGAAGATAAATACTTTTTTAGTTTAGACCTTCGTGAATTAAAAAAGATCCCTTTTTATCAAATCAGACTGAGTATACAATATATTTTCATGCAAAGGTAATATACGAACATTACTACTTACCACTAATTAGTTGCTACAATATCCACGATTTCGCCGGTTGGCGAAAAATCAGCTCGCATTAGTAAACAAATATCTACCAACTAATTATAGCAACTTTTTCGCCAACTGTCCTTTTTTAATTTTGCACATGTTTTTGGATAGATGATGACCATTTTCACAGACGGAGATAGTTTTTACACGAAAATGAACCTTTAAAAAAGTTATCCACAAAATCGCTACCTCGCCAGATAATCTGTTGATATTAGCAAGATGCGTTCCCACAGGGATGTTCGCTTGCCGAAGTGCACACAGTACCAATTTCCACTCAGCATCGAAGGAAAAGCTCCAACCTATGATGAGCACTGATGAGCACGCTTCAGCATGACGGTGCCCATTGGCACGGACAAAGACAGTGACCAGATGGCTTCGGAAAGAAGCTTCTGTCGTTGTGCTCTTGAAAGACCCCTTTCTTTGCATCAAGTCGCAGTATTGGCAAAAAGGAAACGATTTTTGACATAAAGATAATACCAGCTTTAATAGAAGGCACAGATTGTGCACATTCTAGTTCATTGTCATAATTTTATTGAACTGGCACTAATAATGGGGGACATTCTTACAGATTCATCCTTTTTCAATGAGGTCGCAGACATCAATAGCAATTACTCGGTTTAAAAAATACAGTAAGCCTTGAAGATTCCACAGCTTCCTAGAGTCACGATTTCAGGCTACACTGTAAAGTGTGAAATACCGAAGCTACCTACGAAAGTGATGTACAAAATGTACGAAAGCAGCATTGTCCATGCTCATACACTACGAAAGCGATTGGATACTTTCCTATTGGATAATTTTCATCATCCAATAGGAAAGCCAATTTCTTTCTGTCAATTTAAGTGCGATTTGACGCAAAGAAAAGGGCCAATGAGCGAGTCCAGCATTTTCCATCATTTCACGTCAACAGAACCCGTTTTATTTACAGCGTTGTCATGGTCTGTGCTGTTTATGCGCAAGAAGCATTTGAATGCAAAATTCTCTCTGTTCTCTGATAAGTTCATTTTTAAATATATTTAGTGCCTAGAGGCAATGAAACATGCATTCATAAATCTTTTAGCCAGTTTTCCTTAATTTCACATAAATTTTCTGTTCTACATGGACATCATGATTCTCAATCTTTGAATGAAACTTGTACTTACATACTTAACTCACTTGTACGTATTTACAGCGCTGAGCAAAAACATTGCATTATTGTCCAATGTTTCCAATGTGATCTCAACAAAACCAATCATTCTCTACCACATCTCAATAAACAGGTCATCTACTAATTAAATATTTTGCAGTTAAGTGACAAAATGTTTTTAACCCTTAAAATACCGGACTCAAAATGTTCTTAACAATACCAAGGGTGGTCACAACGAACAACTTCAATCATTTTCAAAGTAATGTGCATAGAGTAAGCATGAGCCTCTAGAAGGTAGAGTACCGACTCAAGAAATATCAGTATACAGGGAACACTTTTATATCAAAAGATTGAGCTTTTGAGACGATGACAGCGATCATTCAATATGTTTCAAAGTGACAGCGATCATTCAATAAGTTTCAAAGTGACAGTGATCATTCAATGAGTTTCAAAGTGACAGTGATCATTTAATGTGTTTCAAAGTGACAGCGATCATTCAATATGTTTCACAGTGACAATGATCATTGAATGTGTTTCACAGTGACAGCGATCATTCAATGTGTTTCAAAGTGACAGCGATCATTCAATGTGTTTCAAAGTGACAGTGATCATTCGATGTGTTTTGCTGTGACAGTGATCATTCAATGTGTTTCACAGTGACAGTGATCATTCAATGTGTTTCACAGTGACAGCGATCATTCAATATGTTTCAAAGTGACAGCGATCATTCAATAAGTTTCAAAGTGACAGTGATCATTCAGTGTGTTTCAAAGTGACAGTGATCATTTAATGTGTTTCAAAGTGACAGCGATCATTCAATATGTTTCACAGTGGTAATGATCATTCAATGTGTTTCAAAATGGCAGTGATCATTCAATGTGTTTGAAAGTGACAGCGATCATGTAATGTGTATCAAAGTGACAGTAATAATACGATGTGTTTCAAAGTGACAGTGATCATTCAATGTGATTCAAAGTAACAATGATCATTCCATGTGTTTTACAGTGACAATGATCATTGAATGTGTTTCACAGTGACAGTGATCATTCAATGTGTTTCAAAGTGACAGCGATCATTCAATGTGTTTCAAAGTGACAGTGATCATTCGATGTGTTTTGCTGTGACAGTGATCATTCAATGTGTTTCAAAGTGACAGTGATCAGTGAATGTGTTACAAAGTGACATTGATCATTCAATGTGTTTCCAAGTGACAGTGATCATTCAATGTGTTTCAAAGTGGCAGTGATCATGTAATGTGTATCAAAGTGACAGTAATAATACGATGTGTTTCAAAGTGACAGTGATCATTCAATGCATTTCATAGTAACAATGATCATTCCATGTGTTTTACAGTGACAGTGACAGCAGTCGTTCAATGTGTTTCAAAGTGACAGCGATCATTCAATGTGTTTCACAGTGACAGTGATCATGTAATGTGTATCAAAGTGACAGTAATAATACGATGTGTTTCAAAGTGACAGTGATCATTCAATGCATTTCAAAGTAACAATGATCATTCCATGTGTTTTACAGTGACAATGATCATTGAATGTGTTTCACAGTGACAGTGATCATTCAATGTGTTTCAAAGTGACAGCGATCATTCAATGTGTTTCAAATCAACAGTGATCATTCGATGTGTTTTGCTGTGACAGTGATCATTCAATGTGTTTCACAGTGACAGTGATCATTCAATGTGTTTCAAAGTGACAATGATCATTTAATGTGTATTAAAGTGACAGCGATCATTCAATGTGTTTCAAAGTGACAGTGATCATTCAATGTGTTTCAAAGTGACAGTGATCATTTAATGTGTATTAAAGTGACAGTGATCATTCAATGTGTATTAAAGTGACAGTGATCATTCAATGTGTATTAAAGTGACAGTGATCATTCAATGTGTTTCAAAGTGACAGTGATCATTCAATGTGTTCCAAAGTGACAGTGATCATTCAATGTGTTTCAAAGTGACAGTGATCATTCAATGTGTTTCAAAGTGACAGCGATCATTCAATGTGTTTCAAAGTGACAGTGATCATTTAATGTGTATTAAAGTGACAATGATCATTCAATGTGTTTCAAAGTGACAGTGATCATTCAATGTGTTTCAAAGTGACAGTGATCATTCAATGTGTTTCAAAGTGACAGTGATCATTCAGTGCGTTTCAAAGCTACAGCGATCATTTAATGTGTATCAAAGTGACAGTGATCATTTAATGTGTATCAAAGTGACAGCGATCATTCAATGTGTTTCAAAGTGACAGTGATCATTGAATGAGTTTCAAAGTGACAGTGATCAGTGAATGTGTTACAAAGTTACAGGGATCATTCAATATGTTTCACAGTGACAGTGATCATTCAATGTGTATCAAAGTGACAGTGATCATTCAATGTGTTTCAAAGTGACAGTGATCAGTCAATGTGTTACAAAGTGACATTGATCATTCAATGTGTTTACAAGTGACAGTGATCATTTAATATGTTTCACAGTGACAGTGATCATTCAATGTATTTCAAAGTGACAGTAATCATTTAATGTGTTTCAAAGTGACAGTGATCATTTAATCCGCTTCAAAGTTACAGCGATCATTTAAAGTGTATTAAAGTGACAGCAGTCGTTCAATGTGTTTCAAAGTGACAGTGATCATTCAATGTGTTTTACAGTGACAGTGATCATTTAATGTGTTTCAAAGTGACAGTGAGCATTCAATGTGTTTCAAAGTGACAGTGATCATTCAATGTGTTTTACAATGACAGTGATCATTTAATGTGTTTCAAAGTGACAGTGATCATTGAATGATTTTCTCAATGACACGTAAATCTTCTCTGATGCGCTTGTTTTTGCGCATAGTTTAAACCATTGGTGAGATTGGTGTCAGTTTTCTCGAGTATGTGTGATATTGTTAATTTGTTTGAATATACAGAGTTAAAACATTCGGTATTTTTCCATCATAATCATGTGCATTGATGTTGCACTATTATAGGACTTTGATTCATATTTACTGGCAGTGCTAGTGGCTCCAATCATGGAACTAAATTCGCCGACACCAAGCTCACTCATCTTTGCGAAGAAATGTGATGTTTTGTATTAGGAAGACATCTCAAAACCTTTAGCGGCCTGAAGAACAGGTATAGAACCCACTTTCTGTATCGCTTTGATTTCTAAGGCTTATGGGATCTGCAATATTTATGCATGATTGATATGATAGGAATGAGGACTTCTGTGTCACTTGAGATCGCTAGTAGTGGAGAACGGTGGGAAATACCTACGAATTTCTATTTTCCACCCCTCTGCCTTTATTTGACTGATTTCGCAAGATAGCTTCATGAGATTTTGAATAGATTCGGCAGATGGCAGATATCAAGCAGATCTCCGAGAGAAGTCTATTAAATCAGAAGTGGTAGGGGAGGAGAGAGGAGAAGTGTTGGGGATGGCCAATGGGGTATACAGTAGGATACATATTGTTGAAACCATCTTAATTTTTCAAGAATTTTTCTATTTTTTAATATTTCCTTTAATTTTGGCCAAAACATGCATCATTTTTGTACTTAAAATGATTGCCTGCTATTTCTGTAAATGTTTTCAGTGTTCTAGAATCAAAATTACTACAATTAGACGAAATTGACATAAATAGACATAATGATAATAAAATATTGAAATCCATTATTGATTTACAATTTGCTATACAAACCACTAAAACGCTTTTGTCAAATTATGAGACAGTACATATATGACCTTAGAAACAAATTAACATTATGACCTTAGAAACAAAGACATGGAAGTTAGCAATAGAACATGAAGCTGATTAACCCATTAAATTCCACAACCGATTTTTTCATCATTTTATCCAATATTGTTCGGAAGCAGTTAGTAAAACCCAAAAATGAATGTAATTGTGATTGCTGAAGTCTATTTAATAATTTGTATTTTTATATAATTTGTCTTCTGTTATTTGCTCTCATGAAAAATGTCAAAACAGATTTTTTTGTGAAGGCCAACAGAACACTTTATACATATCTTTTTGGTATTCTTTTTGCAAACAGAATATCGCAACTACTTGCCTGAAATGCCGTCAGTGTGATTTATACCATCAAAACGAACATCGACTGGTATCTTCGAAGAAAAGAAGCCTAGTCTTGACCTCACTTTTTGAGGTGTTGCTTTACTGAGTAACATGCATGATGCAATCTCTCGTCGAAAAGCCAAAAGATCAAAAATCTTCCCGTTTGAGTTTTGTTTGTGAATTATCCACGCATTCTGTACAACCAAATCAAGTGCACTGTAATCCTCTGCGTGCGAATTTAGGTCGCACTTACGTGCCAAAAGCCTGGTGACACTCGAGAATAACAAACGGGTGCCAAATAGGTGCAAATCCTAGATGGATTGGCACATAGAAAAATCAGATATAGAGCAAAAATCAGCACTGCTTACAAATTAAACTTTCAGTAATATTTAAAGATGTTATAATATGATTATAGCCGAAAATTTTATTTCCCATTACAGCTTTACTTATAATTATTATTGATAGCAGGCCTATGCCATATAGCATTTGATACTTCACATACCTTAAGGGAGTTAATCCTGATACATGGCACATTTAAATTGAGAAAAGGTTTCCATCATATAATCGAATAAAAAATCAAAGCATCATGGAATTGAATTACAAAATTTATTTTTAATACAAACGCATCATACTAATGAGAGCATATAGACTCTTTGTTCATCTACAAAATGGCATAGGCTTATACAGATGCATCTTACTGAAACATGAGAAGAAAAATCGAACAAATTGGGATACAAAACTTGTACAAACATTCAAAATAATACTAAAATACAATCAATTGCGGTGTTTATTGCGTTTATCAAAATTGCCTATAAATGAATCGCATAAAAATGCCGTAAAAGAGTGTTCGTATATTACAAAAGGATGAATATGGGAATGATTCCGAAACAATTAATAAGTACTACCAAAAAACTGACGATTTCTGAAACAAATTAAGTCAACATAAAAATTGATATGTAGTGCAATAAAATCTGAAGATATGTAAAAGCTAGGGGTCAGTCTATTGAAAGAATCGGTATAACGACCAATTCTCAGAGTAGGAGTTTTGTAACATATTATCAAGATAAATAAAGACTAAGATAAACATGTGATATCATTCTGTTTTATACACAAACGTAAATAATTTCCGTCTGGAATTGACAAACAACGTTGTGCTCATACATGGCTTTGCTTATTCTTTTATATATTTACTACTTGGAAAGAAGGAAGTCAATGAATGCTAATTTTTGCCAATTTCTGAGTGATAGCTACATAATGAACTTTAGCAACACACTACAGTGCTCATACTGCGGTACTCAGTCTTTACAGTACCGTAATTAGCAAAAATTAACGTTGTTCACTTCATGAATCTATCAAATTGAATAGTGGTGCATTTATATCTTATTGTAAATCTAAAAGATAACAAGCAAGGCCACATATACCAGTACTACGTTTTTTTATTGCATGTTTACAAATATCTATGGAAAATAACACCTTCGAAAAGAATGTTATTTATCTATCTGCGCAATGGGTCTATAGCAGAGTTTTAAGGTTGTGACCTTAGATCTGGTCAAATTGAAGACTAAATTCCTTAAAGGAAATAATTATTGGTTATAATTAAAATCAATGTTTGTTTGAGACATTGATTGATCTAATCACAAGGGTACCATTTTTTTATTAGAGATCTTTCGATCATCACCTCGATGACCATGGTCACTGCAATTTATTATCCTCAAATATATCAACCTCTCGTAGGAATCTATGATAGTCGAGCTTTTATTTGAAATATATCATAATTTCCTACGAATGGGTGAGATATTTAAGGATGATAAAATTGTAGTGATCATGATCATCGGGGTGATGATCGACAAATCTCTAAATAAAAAATCAATGCGTATGTCTCAAAGAAATTTTATCTAAATTCCTTGCTATTTAGGACACCACAGTACATGAAATAAACAAAAATGATAGCGGAATGACCGGATCTTACTTAGCAATATTGAAGAAAGGTTTGGCGTCTAATGTAATCCTGGGGACTTTATCTTATTATTGAGGACACCTAAGATTCATAACTTTGACAATATAGCGGGTGAAATAATCCAGGAAATGCAGTAAGAGTATATTCTTTCACTAAGACAATTTAGCATTTCACTAAATCAAATTAATTGTGTTTAAAAAATTTTCGTTGCTATTTTTGTAAAGGTCTTTCTGATGCCCATGATACCTTCCATGACTTCCAGTGTTGCCTCTTGAAGCGGTAAATGATTAATATTGGATACCAAGAAACAGCACGAAGATAGAAGAATAGTTTGTAGGCCACCATCGCACTCAATCTCTACTCCATCACATATCACCTTTGTGTCTTCAATTCTGACAGATTCCTGAAAGAACAGAAACGTGAAATGATACCACGTGAAACATACAAAAGTCTTAGGTTTCGACAATGAATAATATTTTCTGATCTCAGAATTCACACCGTAAGCAATATTATACTATTCAACTCAATCAGAGTTCGGATCGGGCCGATATTTTTGCTCGACCCGACATCACGGATAGATCCAGACGGAGGATGCAATCCCCACCAGAAGTAGGACCTACTTAGGTAGTACATCTATTGGCATTTTCTCTGATTTTGGTTAATTGGAGTTGAAATTAATTCCCATTTTTCCCCGGCTGCATATTTTAAGACATTGCTGAGACATGAGTGAAAGATGCGCAGCAACTATTTGTCCGAGGAGGGCAAAAATAATATTTAAATAAAAGAACATCATGGGCTTTTCGATGGTACCGTGTACTTATTAGAAAGCTGCACGATGCTGAGAACGATCGCCAATTTCATTTAATGATAATTTGATCAAGTTCTGACCTACTTACAGGTCTTTTTCCTATCTATTTTTTAAATGGCCGTCATTCTAAAAATACACATCTTTAAAACAAACGAAGAGAGATTTCATGGCAGAGTACGCCAAAAACACACATGCAATAATTTCAGATTGATTGGATAAATAGTTTACGAATAATCGCATTTCGAAAATGACAGTTTGAAATTTTAAAATCAAAAAGTCAAATTTTGCACAAAATGTGGATTTATGAAGAAGTGAGCATAGAAAAAGGTGACTTTATTACTGTACTGATAAAAATTAGTGTATTCCTCAAATGAATCTGAAATATTTTAGGAATCAATAGCATATTAAATCCATGACATTATTTGAAAAAGGTTAGAAAACTACTTACATTGATAGGTAGTGTTCTACTCATTGGTATGATGAAGATACATTTCATCAATCTCTAATCATCAACTTGTTCTTCTCTATAAACGTGTTTTTGATATGCTAATAATTGATAACAAAACATTTTTTCACCTAAAGCTACACTCTTATATTTTCTCAACTAACTTTGAAGATCATTTTTAATTTTTTTTCATAGCAATAAAAAATTCATTTTGCATTACTTTATGAAGAAAGCTCGCCGAGGTGAATTTTTCTTGCGAGTAGAACTATCACACAATCATCATACCATCATGTAATCACAATTGATAATATATTAACCAATAACACGAGTATCTGTTGATTGGTTGGATGTCCGATAACATAATCGCGCGATACTCATCCTTGTTTTCACTACTAAGCATGGGAAAGCGATTTCAAAAAATTACTTAGTTCTGTCTTGAGAAAGCCTTCCACATGGTGACAAATAAAGACAAATGTATAAAGATATCATAAAATTGACACTTTAATATTGAATTGCATGTTAATCGTTAGCTACACTCTTTAGTTTCAAATAGAATCTGTGCCGCAATACGTGTTTGTAGCATTTGCGTGATGTGAGTGGTCTTCGTGAATGATTAGTAGAATACGTGAATGAGAGATTCATATTTGCATTCCAAATACCATCCAACCGTTATTTTTTCTGGTGAGAAGTCTTAAATTTGCTGTTTATGAAGTAAAAATGATGTTTTATTTTTGCACCTTTTCAGATGCAACTCAACGAAGTTTATTCCTGCAAAAAAATAAAAAAAACTAGGAGAGCGATGATGTAAACAGCTATATGTGTGCTCAAACGAATTACCGTTAAGTTTTCGTTTAATAACATCATCAGAAAGGGAATGCATGTGTACATGGTTGGTGAAGTCTATCCTGATTTCTCAATTTCAACGGCACACATTATTTCTGCATCACTTGAAGCCAAACACTAAACTGTCAGGACGATCGATTTTTAAATTGTGAGTCAGAAAAATACCTACGTTTTTCACTATTTCTAAAACTGTATCTTTGTATATTTTGATTCCTGATGAGAACATCAGATATTTGTAAATGATATAAACTTATTATAACGAGTAAAGAACATCTGTTAGAAAGGATATTTCTGTCAAAGAATCATAATTTAAGAAAAACATGATAATTTCCTTATTTTATCTCATACACAGCTGTATATGTTCAAAAATATATAGTTTCATAAAGTTCCAGATGATTTGTTTTGTATGTGTCATCTAGTAGTGGCCATAAAATTTGTCTACAAACATCATAAATATTCTGAAGATTATCTGATGAAGTTAAAATGTCAGAAACAGAAACGACCTACAAGTAGGTATATTTTAGTCGCAACCTTCCACACATTCTCCAGAGTTATAGTTTGCATTTCTTAAGAAGTGAATGGTACAGGACTATTGTCAATTCATTGGACTATTATGCAACGGTAAAAATTCCACCACCCTGGTCTTCTAAATGATAGTTTTTTATCCTAAGCTTCATGTGCTTGTCAAAATCATAGTTTCATTGCATTAGTAGCTCTGACCATATGAGTATATAAATCAGGGGTGCGGAGTCGGAGTCCCGGAGTCCTATCAATAACTAGACCGGAAATATAATACAAACAAATTATTTATCCTTGTACATAGCTGTAACTGTCTTGATGTCAACTTTCCCTGTCAAACAAAAGTACAGAGACAGCAGTGCATGCAAAACTTGTAATAGTTGACGGAATGAATCGTGATAGTGAAAAAAGGATTGTCTTTTCACTCGGTGATTTAGTAGAGAAGACAAGCCTTCCTAGCCTCGATCACAGCTGCGCACCAAAGGTCACATCAGAGACAAAAATGAAATACTAGTTTGTTTTAGAACATTACCTCTTACCCTCACGTTAATCGTGTGTGATGCCTCCTCTAAAGCGCATATTAAAATCGAAAGTGCACTCATATTTTTTGAAAAAGGATGTAGGATTTACCTGTCTGATAGAGACTGGAGAAAAACCGAGTGAAGCACACATCAAGAAGATGGGAAGAGCCGAGTCGCATGCATCCAACTTAAAGCGACATTTGATAAACTTTCATCGAAAATGATTGATAATTGATACAGCAATGATCACTAAGGATCTAGGTTCAGGTAAGCCTATAATGATCTATGATGTAGGTTACCAGATTTTTTAAAAAAACTGGGCTATATGTACTTGCCACCCGGAGTCGGAGTCAAAATGATAGGACTCCACATCCCTGGCATAAGTTGTGGTGGAAAATGCTTCACAATATCAATCTCCATGGCTTGCTTCAAAAGATGATGCAATTTGTGTAAATTTTGGCGCAGTGGTACAAGAGAAAAAGGTATTGAAAATACAGTAAATTTCATGAAAATTTTGACAAACTTTAACTATTTTGTTATCATTTAACTTGATCTATTTACAAATGAGATAAAGCTATCATAATTTCAAACACATTTTCTGAATCGTTAGATGATTATCTTTCGAATGGTGTTAACTGTTACACATTTTAGCAATTTTATCAACAAGAACATTGCTGTAGACTGAAATCAATAGAAAAGTACCTACATGTAGGTACTTGGTCAAATTATCGTTAAACATTTCGAGATTACTTTTTACTCCAGATGGAGGTGTCATTGTAACCGTTTCAGAGGTTTACATGAAAATTTATAGGATTTCAGATTTAGATGGAGCAAGTATCGAAAGTTGACAATATGTAATAAGTTACTGAGCTTTCCTCAAAGAAACAGGCCTCCTTTTCTCTCATTCGCCTTATTATTTGGCGAAAAACTGTCCAAATAATGGAGGCTGAAAAATGTTACAATAAGAATTATAAAGCGAAAGCGAAATAATGAGTAGTCCACGCATGGAGCTTACTTCGATTCATCGGGAAAACTTCGTGCGGCTTTCACAGACAGACAGCTGCCCGATCTAGACCCTCCTCTAGGCGCTCAACCCATTCATAACAAGAAGGGGTTACAAAAGTAATAGTATGTTTGACTGTTTGATGCGTAGAACTGCACGATCATTCCAGCTTGATGCAAGAGCTGCAAAATAGTGGAGAGTAAAGTAACAGTTAGTCGCGTCACAAACAAATCAAATTTCAAAATCTTGACATGAAAGTCGATCTAATACGTATACTAATTTTAAACGTCAGCATCCATCATTACTAAATAGACCTATCAACAGGGCTGCCGTGGGGATCGATATTAAATGGGAATTGATATTTTCCCTATGGGGATCCGCACATAAGGGGAATTCTGAGCTTATCACTGTGTTGATAAAATTACTTCAATAATTTAAGTAAATGTACGTAGTGTACTACATACATTCTGTCGTCAACGTCCAGAAATAGTGTCTCGAGCGATCAGCTAACTTCAAATGAACCTTGAATTAGAATTAACTATCCACCAGCCACTCATGCGGCTTTCGAAGACTCGTGAAAACTAGGGATAACGAATAGCTGAGATTCCTGACTTCCCTACAGTACATGAAACTTTATCAGAATATGTTAGTTTATTGCTTCGACAATTCATAATAAGAGTTGTAAGTAAGTTTTTATAGTAAGAGTTGTAAGAGTTTTGGTCTTAAGTTTCATGATATTCTGAATTATCATATGGAAAGTAGATGAGCAATGCATAATCTTTTATAAGCAGATATACTGATCATGATATACTATGTACGGTTGAACTTTATCAAATTATATTTTTGTTCAGAAATGAAACAATGTCCTATTGAAGCCAAAGATAGTTAGATAACCAAGAAATACCAAGTAATCACTAGGAATAATCATATAGGAATAATTCAACTATGCACAAAATACTGAACATTCCAATAGATGCAATCGATTTGGAAATATCTGAAATAGACATGGAGAAGGTGTAGATCATTCCAGTAGGTATTGTAAATCAAATATCCTTATTGCTCTAACTCTTATCCATTTTCTTAGAGCTGTTTCCCACAGACTAAAGTTAATAAAATAAAAATCTAAAGCTTTATGTTAGGATGAACGAAGGTTTACGCATCCGGTATGTGTGTTATGATGAGACATGATGAGAGAGACTAATGTTATTCAATACAGTGCGCTATCCACGAGTATCAGATGACTTATTAGAGTCCTGGAGAGCGATAAATCCCAGTTTTCTATACACGAATCAACCTGAAAACAATTTAAGAATGAATTATGAGCATATTGAGCATGTAATGTATCATATTCTAAGAACGCTGGAAATTTCTAAATGACTAATTTCTACATGTATTGGCATACAACAGAGCAATTGAATATTATTGAAATTATCTTGAATTACCTCTAGTGATTTTTGAAAAGTGAACGACAGACCTTTTTTCTGTTGTGGAAACGGATTTTTCGGATCTGTAAAGAGATATAATCAGATCATCAATTTATACATATATATTTAACTATCGGCAATTTACATATTTACAGGTACGTGTACAGTACACCTATCTGTAGCTATTGATTGTTAAAAATGAAGGATGTTCGAACATGTACATAAGGAGTAATGCTAACTCAATAGAGCGAAACTATGTATTCGAAACTATGTATGTAGCGAAACTTTGTCGCATTAGATCATCATTCTATTATACATGGAGTATAATCCACGTCTCGTCACCACCAACTTCACAGTCAGGGCACTTTTTATCATTATACTCATGACTGTTTTTGAATTAAGGGAGAGTTGTTTTGTCTGTCTCAGTACAGACGAGTATAATAAATAATCTTAAATATTAATTGCTGAATGCTTTTAAGAATAAACGTAAAAATAACCTGGCCTAGGATCATATGTAAAAACAGATACAGTGCTCCTTTAATAGCAGGTGTGCATAAATAGTCATAAGCAATGGGACTGTTATTTCCCTGCAAATATACGTGAAATTAACCAAACTATAGATGAAAAACTATTTGAAAAATACGTGGAAATAATCACTCCGACGATTCTTAAAACCATATTCAGGTGTATTTATATCGAATGCGCACGGTAACACGCAACATAATACTCGAGGAAGGAGAAAGCGGCTATGATTTTCAGCTACTGACGTCATCGAGCTGACTGGCTCCCAGACTGGAGAGAGAAAGCGCCTGGCTTAGAATGATGCTGACTGAGATATTCATTTGCTTTATCAACCGGGTCACGTGTCACAGGGTCACCTGTTTGTACTTTCATTTTATTCCCAGTGTCTGAATTCATTCTCAATAGTCATACATCTCACTAAAGACAAATTTGATGGATTCGCGTGTGGTGTAGGTAAAGCGTCTTTCTTCAGAAAATAATTCCTCGTTGTTCCAGGAAACTTAGATTTTGAATCTCTCACACAAGAATCTTCAGTGAAGTGTAATGAGCATATTCCTGTCGTTTTGGAGACTGGTTCTTTAAAACATTTTCTCCCGCAAGAACCGCATACAAAGAGACATTATAAGCTCTCTTGAAAATCATTCAAAGTGCATCGTTAAAAGAAATGACCTCGCCATAATTTGCAAAAAAGTCGAACTCAGCATCGCTTCACGACAGGTGCTTTCTCTTCAATTTGGCAGCTAATCAACTCGATGACGTCAGCAGCTGAAAATAATAGCCGTTTTTCCTTCCACGAGGAGTTGCGTTGGGTACTAGCACGCGGTCTAGGATCATATAGTAGTCCTTTAATTTCTCATGTAAAATCCAAGATTAGCTGCACATTGGATGTGGATTTCTACTACTTTTTTGGCAACATGTGCCTTAGGCATATGATATATCCACATGTAAGTAAGATGGACAACACTCCTTCACTACAATTTTCATTAAAATCATTATTTTGAGATATTTTTAGCTTATAGAAAGAATGTGTTAGTTAATTACTACCCCCAGCTTGAACTTGCGACGATGAACTTACGCTAACGTTAACGTAGTAGCACATACATGTATAATACAAAGTTGAGACTCTGTATATATGGCAGCTCGTGTGTTCTGACATGGGTTCAGAAATGGTAGCTAAAAACAAAACCACCAAATCTTGTCACAAAAAAACAAATTTAGGCATATAGTCTATCAGTGCACAGTTGATGATTTTATTAACTAATGATATACTCTATGATTGGATGATAAGTATTTTGTGGTCATTGTGTATCTACAAATACGTACAGCACAGATATCAATTATAGATACATGTACATTGTCTTACCATCTCTGATTCTCTAAATGTCGAGCCGTGTGTAACATGAATTTATATCTGCTACTCAGATTAACTTGACAAACGCATCAAGTCAACATGGATGAAAATATTGAAATTGTTTTAGAGCTTAAGAATTAAAACAAAAAATTAATATTGAGGCTCAATCGCTGCATGAATGCGTAAAATCAAATTGCTTGATGAGAAACCAGTTTGGGTAGGCAAGATTTCATGTTTTACACCATGAGCAATTTTTCATGTAATCAACTTTTATTATTTCTTTATATTACGGCATTTTCATTTTGGCACCTAAATGCGACCTAAGTGCAAAAACTCTTGCTTAGGTGCAAAAATAGCAATTGGCACCCATACTTGCAGCTTATTCGCACGTACAGGATTACAGTGTGCTCATGCAAATAGCGGCAACCACCATTTCTTATTTCTGATTTGAATTCTATACTGCGCAATATTTTGATCTGTTCTATCGACACCTCCCATGTTTTTATTGTACAACTTTACAATTTCCGGTTGGGTAACTGATACGCGCTGTTTAGTTTTCCTATCCCACCTTGAAGTTTCTGTAAGTGGAAAAGAATCCGACATGTTGGAGGCAATCAAAACTGTCTTTGTATATTTCCAGCAAACAACGGACAGCCTTCTTTCATCATCTACCGACAATTATCCTACAAAATTACTGACAAAATCAACCGACGATTGTCACCTCCAATATCCTGCGATATCCGACGAATTTGTAGGTTCTCCACCGACATCGAAACAGATGCTTTGTATGCAAATTAACTAAACAAAAGCTGTTGAATATTGATTGCCTGACTTTTGGGCAACCAGTATTATTGTGTGGCAAAACTATGATTTATTTTGACATAATTTTATCAATTACCTACATTTTTGATAAAGTTTAAGCTATAATTCATTGCTGTTCATTTTGTTGCTTTTTGTCAGATATTGTAGGTGTACAATGGCAATCATCTTGCAAGAACTAACAATGACCGACAAAATAGACGTTGTAGGATAAATGTCTGTCAACTGTCAGTCAACGATTTACAGTGTACATTCTGTTCTTCTCGTTTTGTACATCGCTTCCGTAAGTACGTGGAACTTTGGTATCGTATAGCTTGCATTGCAGCTATGCGGTTCAGCCTGAGCCCAGTGAGGGATGGGCAGATACCTAAGGGAGGAAACGTTTATTTCTTCTGGAAAGAATTTAGCTTTTTAAAATAGGTTTTCAGAAAATATATGGTTTGAAAGTGTTTTCTCGAAGTTTATAGGCAATATTTTGAAAGTAGTATAGATAGATAATGTGGCGATTTTTTCATTTTCAGAATATTTCTTCGAAAGGCCTTTAATTTACCCAACAAAAGCAGAAAACACTAGTTTTGAGGTAAATAAATGCCACCAGTTAGTTAACAGCGTTATTTCTGTTATTATCGCAACACATTTTGAAAATGAAAAAATCGCCACATTATCTATCTATACTACTTTCAAAATATTGCCTATAAACTTCGAGAAAACACTTTCAAACTATATATTTTCTGAAAGCCAATCTTGTGACGGTTTTGAATATCACAAGGAGAATGTTTCAAATTGATTTATGCGCTTGTCAAAACAAGTCAAAGAAAATTTGGGGCTTTCGGGTTTATGGGCCTCTAGGAACCACCAATTTCAAAACAATTAATTCAACAACATTCAGATGATAGATCCGAAAATTCTCTTTCAGATGATTATAAATTTGTCGATATTTCCTAATAGCAAAAAAATTTAGAAGGTGTTGAAAAATGTACGTGTCCGTAGATTTATGCCAAGTTTCCAACTTGCTGTCGCGCACTGTACATTGTTCATTATAAAATTGATGGTTGCATCGCGAAATCTATGAATGAGCTAATCCAGGGACTGCATGGATATCTTGGTAGTCTCTGGCTAATCACAATTTGTTTATAGACTTCTATGATTTGTCCTTTATAGGAGCTTACATAGAACAGTTGACTGCCGGAGGAAAAGTTAGCTGTCTCATCCCGTGGGACTGAAAAGCTGATTTTCTTCCCGGCAGTTTGCATGGGAGAGATATCTTTTCATTCCCACACAAAATGAAAGTACTGAAGACAATTTGAATGAAAATTTTCACCCACAAGCTGAAATAATGACTCCAAAGTGTGTTATTTTTTTGAAGCATTAACCGAGGAGGACTAACTGTACCGAGTGATTTATGTCTGACTGCTTGAATAATTTGAAAACAATGTTTAAAATTGAATTCATTTGTTCTAATCAACATCTTGATTTGAACTTTTATTATTGCTATTATTAATCAGGCTCGAGTGGCCATGACTTGCTTGTTCATGTCTTGAAAGCTTTCTTTAACTGAACGATTGAACATTTTGCATAGAGAAAGCACAAAAAATCTTCAAATCAACAGTTAACTTTGTATACCACATCAATTGTCCATTCCGCTGTATTGGATTCACTTTTTCAATTCATTAAGCGGTTTCTTTTATGATTCCAACTGTTTTCATTTTTATCCATAGCCAAAGATAAAAGAATGGATTACTATTGCGATTTGAACTCAAGCTGATGATTTGAAATTAATCCTGAAAATTTAGACACGTTTATCCTTTTGAGATGAAGGTCCATTTAACCCATTCATGCCCGGTTTCTTTTTTTGTAATAAATCATTGAAATTGCAAATGCATTTCATGAAGAGCAATAGATACACCAACTTTTCAGCACTCATAAAAATAGAGCAAATTGTACTTTAGCAGAAATTGGCCGTGACCATATGGTGACGCTGGGCAGTTACCATGTCAGGTGAAAAGAATTTCACTTTTTGTGAAAGTCTGCGAAACAAAATTTGCACAATGCGTCATTACATTTCCTGCACTCAGGTCGCACAACCGACTTGCAGAACTCCCCAACACACCTTCGACACGTGTTGTTTGGTGGGACACCGAGCAGATGGCTGATTCCGTGATAGCGAATTATGCCTGCAATGAAACCATGTGTGTATTTGAATACTTACAGATTGAAAAAAGATTACAATTGAGACAGATTCGCACCGTCGGTTGTCAAATTTTCTTTGTTTGAGAATCTCCCTGGTCCTCGTACACTGTAGACTCTAGGGCACGAAATTTCGCTTGAATTAGGCACGAAATTTAGGCATCAATTCTAACCAACACAAGGCACGAGTACACTGTAAATCGCTCAATACCAATCACATACGAAGGATACATACCAAAATATTTTTTTGGTATATTTCTGTATGATCTTGGTATATATTTGTATGCTTTTCGCATGTTATTTCAAGTGTGGTATGCTTTACATACTAAAGCCATACCAGCACAATGTTAAAAGAAAGCATCAATCATGTCCAAAGTATGTTGATTTAAGGCTTTTTGTCAATAAAGATTGCACTTATGCTACTACTGCTTTGTAAGTAGTGAGATAATGACATTTTATAGTCAAACTAACAATACTGAATTCGATTTTAATACATGTAAGTCCGAGGCATTTCATAAATAATCAATAAGTATTTGACCATCAACAATTATGCATTATGTAATTTTGGAACTAAGCATATTATCAATCCAAAATAAAGACACATTATAATTCATGAACTCAAAAATAGTTATGTTTGAGATATATAAGTCAACATGGTTGCTGAAAAGTTATCGTTTTATTGAAATGATGTTTATCAATTTAGTTCAAGGAAATGAGCTAATTATGAGTCTTGTGAATGCTATAATACAAGTTGCAAAGATGACATGCGGCTTTAATTCCACAACAAATCTAATCTAGTTATATACCACACTTTCTCAAAGAAATATTCACGGCTGGTATTACTGGAAAAAAGTTATTTGTAAGTAGTATGTAGTATAACATATTTTTTGCCATATGACATGAAGCTATTCATACGAAACACATACGAAACACATACCAATTTGCATCGGGTCTCGTATATAAAACATACCAAGAATTCGTATTTCAACGTAAAACAGCCAATCACAGTTAGCATAGTTCGCATCGTTTACATATCAATCACATACGAAAGTAAATGGCCATTCGTATGAAAAACATACCAGATTTCTTTATATATACCAGAATCTCGTATCAAATGTTGGTTTCAAATTGTATGTAAACTTGGTATGTGTTTGTATGTAATTTTCGTATCCAGCGATTTACAGTGTAGGCACGAAGTTCATGGTGCCGAGTTCGTGTCCATTGATTTTTCCTTCGATTCCATTGGATAAACAAATATTTGGTTTGGTGCCTATTAGTGCTTAGTGGCGCCTACTGGTGCCTCGAGGCACTAGAAAGGCACTAACTAGGCGCTAACTGGCACGAAATTTCGGCTTCCTGCCTAAGTTAGTGCCCTACAGTTTACATTGTAGTTCCATGTGCTTCCAGATATGAAACAGCA
Source organism: Prostheceraeus crozeri (assembly GCA_907163375.1). NCBI lineage: Eukaryota > Metazoa > Platyhelminthes > Polycladida > Euryleptidae > Prostheceraeus > Prostheceraeus crozeri. The sequence goes on along the minus strand of CAJQUW010008352.1, from coordinate 68,148 downwards.
ATATACTGCGGCGAAATTGGAACAAGAAATTGTAAAACAGCCAGCCATTTTGTATTGCAACGTCCAAAAGCCAAGTAACAATAGAAAAATACCAATTATTTCCTCTTACATTTGTGCGACAATTTGCTACGTTGTTGTCTACTGTCCCACCCATGTTGCTATTGTACATTTTAAGTAAGTAAGCGTTTATTTCTCGTAAATGCAAATCTATACAGAGTGTATGCACGACTACATTCAAGTAAACTTCAAATAATATGAAACAGTAAACATAAAAGAAATTTTCTGCAAAATCACACAATATGCGTACATGTACATTGAAAGATATGCTAACTATGTTTAAAAGAGCACTTTATGATATGCTGAATCATAAAAGGGAAAAAGGAACGTGGGAATTTTTCAGTTGGAACAATAGGATAGGAATAGTTATTTGAAAGAGCTAATTTACACGGCAAAAGATCGCTCAACAAATGCTCTGAGTCACTTTCAATTACACTGAACAAATATTGTAACAATTTAAGTCGTCTACGTTCTAAAACAACATCACATTTGTCACATTTTGATAGACCACTGTGCGGTGGGCTCTCTTTTCAACTTTTACAAGCACATTGCCATCTTTTATTGAATCCGACGAAGACTGGGGAAGCATAGTCAAAAACTGATCGAATGATTGCCAAATATATGTCATGCAACTTTATAGTGGAAACAAGGGGCTTTAGTCGGGTACCGGAACTCACATATTGTTTTGGTTCTCGAGGAACCGTTGACATGTTTGAAGGGGATTACATAAATTGTGAAGGAGATCATTAATTGTGTGTCACTAACGTCATTGAACTGAAAGCACTGAATCTATGTTTGCAGTCGATGAGAAGAAAACATAAAAAATCCGCTTAATTTTGAAGTTCAAATTTTAAACATAGGTACATAGATACTGTCAAATAACATTTTACCAGTAATACCAGTTGTGAATATTTCTTGGTGAGTGTGGTATTTAACTAGATTGGAATTATTATTAAACTGACGCCGCATGTCATCGTTGATACTTGTCTTATGGCTATCACAAGACTCATAATTAGCTCATTTCCATGAACTAAGTTGATAAACATCATTTAAATAATACGATAACTTACAAACAACCATGTTGACTTATATATCTCAAACATAACTATTTTTGAGTTCATGAATTATGATGTGTTTTTATTTCGGATTGATAATATGCTTAGTTCCAAAATTACATAATGCATAATTGTTAATGGTTAAATACTTATTGATTATTTATAAAATGCCCTAGACTCACATGTATAAAAAGCGAATTCAGTATTGCAAGTTTGACTATTAAATGTCATTATCTCACTACTTACAAAACAGTAGTAACATAAGTGTGATCTTTATTGACAAAAGGCCTTAAATCAACATACATTAAAAATCATTGATGGTTTCCTTTAACATTGTTTTGGTATGGCTTTAGTATGTAAAGCATACCACACTTGAATTAACATACGAAAAGCAAACAGGTATATACCAAGAGAATACAGAAATATACCAAAAAATATGTTTTCGTATGTATCCTTCGTATGTGATTGGTATTGAGCGATTTACAGTGCAGAGAAGAAGATCGCTCTGAAAGGAGAGGACATTGACATTTCACAAACAGCAGTTGAATATACATGTAGTGCTAAAACCTCAAATTCGAGGTCTCAAATGTCTCTTCTGACCACGTCATCAGCTTTATTACAATATCAGGGAATGATTGCAATATTTTCCATTTACGTGACAACTCAATCTCTACATCAATGTCACAAATTATCATTGAGGCCAAGTCATTATCTTTCCTACAAGAAAATTAGTTGTGGAGAAATGGACCACTCTTGGCCCATTTCCTCGCACACAAACTTTCATCATGAAATGTAATATAGATCCACACCTTATCCTAAATATAACTTATCAAAGATGTTGCTGACAAAGCCTGATATTTGCCTTTTTGGATGCAAACATCAAAGTCTTGTTTAATGATTACTACACTGTAAACTGTAGATAGCCAAAATGATCAGACAATTGCAAGAGACAACATGAGACAATGAACAACCAAAAGTGGCTGTTCAGAGCACACAAGATGAGACAATTATTCGCAAAAATATCAGACAATTCTGTCTACTTTTCTAGAGGTACTGTCTCTCAAACTCAAAGTGTTTAAATATGATCAAACTATTCAACATCAACTAATGGCAATTAGGCACTCCTAGTCACATACCGTCAAACCTCTATTTGAACGGCATGCCGCTCTATTTTTCAAACCTTTCCCCGCACTGCCGTTATATTAGAGGTGCCGTTCTATTTTTCTATTTTAGCTGATCAGAATTTAGAGATGAAATTTTCAGTAATTTTTATCTTAAATCTGTAAATTGTATAGATGAAAAGCAAAAACCTGTAACATAAGAACTCTGCATATATCTATTTGACAAAAGTTAACAAACACAGGTTACCGGTAATCACTGGTTAGAAATCACAAACTTACTAGTGAGACGTCGCTGTTGTAGCTCTCCTCGTCATTCGCATCACCTTCAGCATCACCGTCAAAGTTTTGATTCCACGTTCGACACCAGCATTGGCTCGGGCTTGCCGGAGAAGTTGCAAACCAGTCTGAATTGGACCGTCCGAGTCTGGCTTGAGACAATGGATCTGGCAATCCTCCGAGCCGTGGAGAGCGTTGGTCAGTCCGCATCCTTTGAATGACTTGATGATCAGATCCTTCGGCAGCTTATACCAGGCATCGACAATCCATTACAAGTCCATTGAATGGGACTTCCCAGCCTCTAAAAATAGCTCCATAGCATTCTACAAACTATTTTCCTGTTTTACACGTTTTGCAGAAGATTATTTCAGTCATGTAATTGATGTAGGAGATGAATTCATCAAAGTGTCGTTAAATTAGAGGTGACGATCAATTAGAGGGTGCCGTTCAATTTTTCAACTCCTCCTCTAGACTGCCGTTATATTAGTGGTGGCGTTCAAGTAGAGGTTTTACGGTAGGTTTTAACTCTGCTCCACTCATTCACACTCGCATTATGAACAACTATGATACTTTACAATTCAGCTGTGTCAATGTCAACTTTAGGGAAGTATATAGACCCTTAACCCTCTAAGTACCGAAGTTTTTTGTCACTTTAATTACCAGACGGGACGTTTTGGACCCATGAACAATTTATTATGTACAACAAGCCATCTCGTAGAGATTTAATGGAAAGTTTTTATATGTAATGACTTACAATTATTCTACTAATATACACATATTGACTTATGATCTATGTTCCCAAGCAACCATGAAAGTGTTCTACACGTGCGGCGCACGTGTCTCATGAACGTGTCCGACACGTCGAAAGTGTCGCGTCAGAGCACGTTCTAAACACGTGGTAGGAAAGTGCATACCACGTTCAGTTATCACGTTCAAAAAGTTTTCCCCACGTGCGGAGCACGTCAAAAAGCCACGTTAGTCAAATTTAGCACTAGCCCCCTACAGGCTTACATTTTATTACTATCTCTTATTTCTACCCCATTCTAGGTCAATTATGAAATTATTCAATGTACTAGTGCCTCTCATTTCTGTCGAAGTTATCAAATTAGGGAATATAGAATACTTGTTAAACATTTATCCTCAATCAAAAATGAATTCTACACTTCTCATCAACCTTGTCACTTTCTAATTCGCATTATAAAACTACTAATTACAGTTTACAATTATAGCTTTATTCGCGATCACCAATTCTTAGCCCTGCAAACATTTAACATTTACATAAAAAATAAAAAAACAGTGTTGTCCTACGTCATACTGCCACGAAATGTTCCAAGGATTTGCAGCTTATTATAGCATCACTGCAAAACCATAACATTCGGAGACAGTGACAAAAATGTGCAAGAAATCACTCACCTCTCAGAAACAAGTCCAGGCCTACACAGTGATCAAAAGATTCTCCCTCGCCATATGGACGAACTCGCTGAATTGATTTGGTTAAATCCATTCATACTTTCAGTATTGATTCTTGTGGCCGTGGGGCAGCGATTCTTTCTCTGAAATAGACAATAAAGATTTTGTTTTGTAAGCAAAAAAACATAAGTTTGCAAAACATCTTTCGAATGGCACAATTCGTTAACATTCATAGTATATTTTAAAAAGCAATTCACATCATTAAAACATTTACAGAGAATTTCAGAAAGTCTTTTTCTTAGATAATGAAACAGAGTTTTAAACAGATGATGGGACAATTCATAGACACATGGATTTGTACTCAATTTGCATGATGACTTACATGGCACAACTAATCCACATACTGCCGACTGGTTCAAATTACATTCATGTGACAATTTGTAGGAAATAAAAAATAGATTTTCGACAAATGGATGCACACATAATCATAACATACTGCATGCATAAAAGTCCAAAAATATTAAGAATTGTGTACACGCACGTATATATAAGAGTAGTCTCAGCAATAATTATTAAATTATTCCCGCGACTGGTGATCAATGTAATTTATCACATTCCAAGATTACAAAACATTCGGAGAATGTCAGCTTCTATCTTAAGCTTGAGGAAGCTATCTTACTCGGATAGAATTCAAGAGCGAAGAAATTCGCAACAAATTAATTGATATCAGATGACGCTATCGTTTTATTGACAACAAAATCATATTTCTTTTATTTTTGCAATTTCATGAAGCTTCAAAATTTAAATCAAATGATTTCGTGAAAATATAACTAATATACAGCATAATGCAGTTAATTCACTTCAAATTAGGCAATGAAAGGAGCATAAACATCTCACCTGCAGCTCTGGCAATTGATGATGTTAATCATCCAAAAACATTTGGTTGTCAGAATGCATCAAACTATTGTCTTGTCTCTCACGAGATGACACTCAAAGCCCTGGTTTTCAGCGACGAATGTAGGAGATAAAGTCAAGTCACTAAATGAGGTGAACCGAATCACAATATATTTTGTAAGACGACAAAAGCTTCGGTGACTTGAAAATACAAAATAAATGATCTGTAAATTGATTGTGGAGGTCGAATGTGGTTCGCGGATTTGAGTTCCTCTAAATGTCCGAATAAAAGACGGTGATCAAGGCGTCGTTCAAGAAAATTTGGTCTAAGTCGTAGACGTTTCACTAAAACCGTAATGCTAGATATGAATCACGTTCGATGCGCAGAGTAGCCAGGAATGAAATGAAGACCGTTTGCACGTTTCCTTTCTCGCTGTCATGTGATTATCAATGGTGACGCGCGCGCGTCGATTGAAGGTCAGTCGCTCAGGCGGGAGTGGGGAAATAATCTGTGCGCAGTTCTCCTCTATTCGGAAATGAAATGCGATGGGCATGCAATGACCGCTTTATCTTAACGCTGCGTAAACCATCGAAATAGCTCAGTCCATGCATCGAATTAGCACAGCCATAAAAAGCCTTATTGTATGATAATATCAAAATGCTGTAATTATAATATATTCCAAATGCAGTCGCAAAATTGTGATTCTTCAGATGCCAAGTATGAATCCTATTAATATAAGAGATGCATGGGTAGAAATTAATGATGAATCTTACTTTCGAAGATAAACATCAATTCAAAAACAAATCATGAGAGAGAGAGATGAAGGAAAGCTAGATTCAGAGACGTGAGGCGAGAAAAGAAATGAAGGAGGAAGATAAAGATGAGAATTGAAGGAATTTATCAAGGAATAAGAAATAGAAGTAGAAAAAGGAGTGATGAGGAAAGAGAAGAATAAGAGGAAGATAACGGTGAGAAATGAGGAGACAGAGAAGAGAAGGAAGATAATGAGGAGAAATCAAGAGAGGAGAGAGAGAGAGAAAGAAAAGACGAGAAATACTGAGAGAGAAGAAAAATGAGGAGAAAGATAAGAGGAGGAAAAAAGAAGAGAAATTATGACAGAGAAAAAGTATCAAGAGAAGTGAGGAGAGAGACAAAGTGATGGAATGAGCGAGATAAAAGAGATTGGAAATGAAAAAAGTTAGTCTGAAAGTTAATGCAATTAAAGTGGAAATGATTCATCATAGCGGGAACGTCATAATTTCTTAATTCATCGCAATTGTGGCTCGTTGATCATGTGTTTGGTCATGCGGATGTACATGGGCGGTCATTCTGACGTCTTTGATGTGAGGTCAGTGACATCCCGCTCTGGTCATATAGACGTCTCATGGTACGTGACATCAATATAGGACGACACTATGACGTCATATGTTTGCTGGGCACTTTCTTAAAAAATTGTGTTAATAGCAAGTGCACGACACGTGCGAGACGTGTTGCGAATTCACCAAAAATGGTGTGTTTTGACAACGTGCCACACACGTGGCCATCACGTCACGAATTCACTAAAAATATTGCGTGTTTTGACAACGTGTCACACACGTGGCCATCACGTCACGAATTCACCAAAGAATTGCGTGTTTTGACAACGTGTCACACACGTGGCCATCACGTCACGACTTCACCAAAAAAATTGCGTGTTTTGACAACGTGTCACACACGTTGTCAACACGTGATGAATCCCCGGCCACGTTCGGACACGTTCGGAACGTTGCGGCCACGTTCCCTACACGTTTTGTGTTGCTTGGGTTTTATAGTGAAGATTTAGGGTAAATCAATGGAACGATGTAGGCCTAACTGTATATGATATTGTGTAGTTAAATAATTAGCGCAATCAAAACGCTATGTTTAGAGTTTGCACACAAATGATAGTATCATGATGGAAAAACTTGAAGTTCAGAACAGATTCCAAAAATCTTGTACATGTACATTTACGCACAAGTCATCCCTATGCGGATGGAACTTCCTTTCATCTCATTTTCAAATATTTGTTATATTATGATTGTATTACTGACGACAGTTCACACACACAATCATGCCATGATGCTTACATGCGGGAGTTTTACATTTGTAGCACACTTCGACAGTTTTAGGTTTCTTATCCCAGCGCCCTTCGCATACGCCGCATCGTGACCTCTTCCGAAGAACTGTTGATCCTCGAATACCCAACAGAAGATCATGAGATGGACGTTGGGGATTTCGCCGAAGAATTGCCGACTCCACTAAGTTCCTCCCAAGTTTCTCCAAGAAAATGCGTCTTTGCTGGGGGTGATTATTGGCAAAATCCGGATGACCATGTTTGTAAATAACAAAACCGTTGTAAGCACTGATGTCAATGAAAGTGTAGAACAACACGAAAGGCCAACAACGAGTCTTTCTTTGAGTGGAATAGGTACGAAGAAGCTTGTCGAGTGTGTCTACTGCACCTTCAGTAGAATTATAGTGCAGTATCATTTCAGGTTTCCGATCTTGTCGCTCGGCATGGATTTCTTGATTTATGCGTTGGCTTGAAAGTAGAATTACGTTCTTTCCTCTCTTTGGGATATATGATGCCAATGTCAGATGATTTCGATGAGCAAACGTTGTTGAGAGAACGGGTTTGGTGGTTTCTGAAATTATGCACTCTAAACCAGCACCTCCTAAATCACACACTAAAGCGGGACACTATTCGTAACTAACAAAAAATCCTAAAGCAAAGCGTTTTAGGGGCCTAGCGCACTAATGTTATTGTTCTCTTTCTTTAGTATGTCAACATTCTATTTCACGCAACCTCCCAAAAGGCTAGTGTTTCGCGCTTTAGGATGAAAACAAGCATCTACCAACTAATTATAGCAACTTTTTCGCCACCTGTCGTTTTTTAATTTTGCACATGCTTTTGGATAGATGATGACCATTTTCACATGCGGAGATAGTTTTTACACGAAAATGAACCTTTAAAAATATTATCCACAAAATCGCTACCTCGCCAGATATTCTATTGATATCAGGAAGATGGGTTCCCACAGGGTAAAAGCGTTTCGCTTGTCAATGTTAAGAATCTATTCCTACACTGTAAACTCTATAGGGCACGAAATTTAGGCATCAATTCTAACCAACACAAGGAACAAGTAGGCACGAAGTTCATAGTGCTGAGTTCGTGCCCATAGATTTTTCCTTCGATTTCATTGGATAAACAAATATTTGGTTTGGTGTCCAATAGTGCTTAGTGGCGCCTACTGGTGCCTCGAGGCACTAGAAAGGCACTAACTAGGCGCTAACTGGCACGAAAGTTCGGCTTCGTGCCTAAATTTGTGCCCTACAGTTTACAGTGTAGGTCACATTATATTGCATTCTGATCACAAACATTCGATTTTCGGAAACATATCTTTATCTTACCTATGCTGAGATTGCAACTTTATATAACTTTATGTTGCTTTATATTATTTAGTTTGCCCTACCAAAGAGGTTCAGCCGCAGTTATCATAAACATGAATTTTTGAGTATTCTAAAGGAAAATAAAAAAAAAACATAAAATTTGCAGTCACCTCCCTGTGGGAACGAATCTTGCGAATAACTGGCGAATGTCAGCTGCAGAATATCATGCTAAAGTTCAGTCATATTTGCGGGACACCTGATCCAAAGCCTGAATCAAGTTTTGGATTAAAAAAATATACCATAAGCGAAACCAATTTTTTCACGATCTATGACCTCTTGGGACAAAATAATCGCAAAAATAAAAATATTTCAATGTACAGATTTTTTACAAATGAGCTTTTTCAAAATGGCCACCCTTTTTGCTATAAAATCGTCAAGTTGTACATTAGAATGACTTTTCTGCCTTGTTAACTCACTCCAGCTGCTCAAATATCTCAAAAAATATTATCCAGCAAATGGCATAGCGTTTAGCTTGTAACGGAATATCTATTTTTATTCATAAGTAGTATATTATCGACATGATGCTATTTTCATAAAAAGGAAAATATTTTTTTACTTTTTAATGAAACAAAAAGTCATTCAGCTATTAGCGTTCCATAAAGGCATTAGATCACATGTTGTCATTGAATTGATTGATTTAAGAGGAAAACCATGTCTTCAGCTAGCAATTATCAACTTAAATTTGACTGCAGGAACATTCATGAAAATAATTATTGTAGTATTTATCTCAACTGTAACTTAACTTCATACATGACTGTGACGGCGGTTTTTTTATATTCACCCCTCGAGTACTATGTATCAATAGTATGTTGGCTTATGTACATGAGGAAAAGTAAAAAACACGATTGTTAATCAAGTAACAACTTGTTCGAATCATGAAATCGTAGTGTACTAATTCGTAATCAAAAATGTCTAGCATTAAATACACAGACTGATCGATGTAATCGATTAGGAAATTGAGGATGCTGGTCTTGAATTTTGAAGATTTTCCATACATCATTGAAACTGTGATGCAATGATTCTATCACTTGTTCGCTATATGTCCCAGCCCTCGTCCAGTCATTTCACAGAAAGTTGGAATGTGGAAAAATATTGCATGTAGTTTAGGGGTAATATTTAACGATGGCTTGCTACATGCATCCTTGAAAGCCAAGACTTTTAATTTGAAATCGGGGTCTAACACTAGACCATAACACGAACAGACGACTTCGTTGAAACAACGGAACGCATTGACGCATTCCAGAATCACTGATTCTCTTGGGCAGATGCTCTCAAGTCGGTCAACATTCTGCAAGAGTTGTCTTGACCTGTTGCCAGAAAAACTTCCTCCATGTACTGGGCTTCTCTGGACATTGCAAGCACGAAGCCAAAGATGCGCCTGTTCCCACTCTTTTTCCAAAGCCGAATAAAGAGTGGCAGTTGGTCCGGAGAGCAAATGAAGTTCAGGAGGGGGAATCAGCTCAATGATCGGAGTTGAAGGATGTGATGTAAATTTGATGATTGTGGGGTGAATAACATTGTAAAATTGCACGGCTCTGCGTTTATCTTTACCGGTCTCAAAATAATTCCAAAATTGGTTATTTAATGATGAAAGTGTCCTCGGCGGACCCTCAGTCTCTAGTTTTCCCTTCTCAGCATACACCAGCTGCACGGATGCTTGCTGCCATGTGGCATAAGGCCAAGGAGTATATTGCAAAGTTTCAAGTCACATGCAACAACGAAGGATTCTGCCATAGTGTGCAGACCAGTTTTCATCCAAAGAAGCTTCACATTATTATAATTTTCCTGAACGTCGGGTACTAAAGCAAGAATAAAACTGCGCTTAACCCCGGAGTCTTTGAACTGGGATGTCAAACCTGACACGAAATTACGGCGTGAAGAATGTGGAGTAGTGTCTTGTTCATTGACTGAAAAGACAGACAGTCCAATTTTTAAAAATCCGCCTCCTCCGTCAATTCCGATTCGAATAAGCATATTGTCACTGTTTAGTCCCCTTTTTTGATTTTATTCTACTTATCAGTTGATCTACATCGTTGCAGAAGACTACATACTTTGAATGCCGGTCGACAACCTCATCTTTGACCATTGAAATGAAATCCAATTTTTCGACGGTGAATAAGTCATCAATTTCGTGTGAAGTATTAACAATTCGCTCTTTAAGACCTGGCTCAATAACAAATCGAGATTGGGAAGCATAACGAATATCTCTGCTCATTTTAAACAGTTGTCGACTACCAAGATTCAAGTCATCTTGAATATGAGATATACACGTATCATCAACCGAAAGCTGGAGACTATCGCTAGGGTTTTTCAATGAAATATTTTTATTCTTACCACTCACTGTAGACAGTGAAGTTCCAACATCATCAATAATGCGCGATGCAACCCGCTGTTTAGTGATTTTTGTGGGGGAATCCAATAATTTATCAATATTGTGAATTCTTTGGCGCTTTGATCGACAAGAATCTCTCGAGTGGGAACATCCTGGATATAATTTTGAAAAACAAAGGCTACATACCTTAAAACTAGGTGGAGTCTCGGATGTGGCACTGAAATGTTGTTGAGGACGACCAGCTTTTTTCTTCATCTTATTGGCTTCCTGCAAATCGGCGCGAGCAACCGAACAAATACGACAGGTGCAAATTGTGGTTGATCGAAGTATTATCGGTCGATAAGGGTTGTAGTCAGAAATCAACGGAAAAGTCACATTATATCCACGTCGTTTCTTAGAAAGCAACATATGGCAGCCATTGCACAATGCCTCTGGAAAATTAGCATCTTCCGTCGTAAAACCGTCAATAACAAACTCCTGGATGCTTTTCATGTCACTTTCAGAAATACCCCGCTTTCCTTTACGGTAGCATACCGTGCACACTTTCTTGCGATTTTCATTATGATTTTTCTCGGCACAGACAAGATCATCACCAGCGGAAGCCATTCCAAGCATTAATGTGAGACTAATTTCAAATTCGTTAGATATCACTGCCACATAGTTCAAATTCAAATCATGCCTGAATGCAAGTATGAGTCATAGTAAGCGAACTTTCACATGATGGCGCTAGTCAAATACTGACCATGATATAGGAAAAACATTGCAAACCTGTGTCTTCCATGCCAGATATTTTTGATTGTGAATGACGTTTAAGATAATGATAATGCACAGAAATATTTGATGATTCAAACAAGATATCCTTATTAGTTGATTAACGACTGTTTCAAGGGTGAATATCAAAAAACCGCCGTCACAGTCATGTATGAAGTTAAGTTACAGTTGAGATAAATACTACTATAATTATTTTCATAAATGTTCCTGCAGTCAAATTTAAGTTGATAATTGCTAGCTGAAGACATGGTTTTCCTTTTAATCATCAATTCAATGACAACATGTGATCTAATGCCTTTATGGAACGCTAATAGCTGAATGACTTTTTGTTTCATTAAAAAATAAAAAAACATTTTCCTTTTTATGAAAATAGCATCATGTCGATAATATACTACTTATGAATAAAAATAGATATTCCGTTACGAGCTAAACGCTATGCCATTTGCTGGATAATATTTTTTGAGATATTTGAGCAGCTGGAGTGAGTTAACAAGGCAGAAAAGTCATTCTAATGTACAACTTGACGATTTTATAGCAAAAAGGTGGCCATTTTGAAAAAGCTCATTTGTAAAAAATCTGTACATTGAAATATTTTTATTTTTGCGATTATTTTGTCCCAAGAGGCCATAGATCGTGAAAAAATTGGTTTCGCTTATGGTATATCTTTTTAATCCAAAACTTGATTCAGGCGCACCGTGGGGATATTCGCCGGCGACAATTTGCGCTCTATATGTCACCTCTTACTTTTGACTTTCTCTCTTATTTTCTTTAGTAATCCGCTATTACAGCCGAGGCTCTATTCTCTCTCTCTCACCTCCTCACTATCCCCCACATATGGCTAATCTATCTAAGAAATAAATGCAGACTATCATTCTTTGATAATGATAAGAATATAGAGAATCCGCATATATCAATTTTCATAACATCTCTTGACATTCAATAATTTACAACAATGATAAATATTTGAATAATATCATAGTATTTACTGCGACATTTATGGAAGATAAATACTTTTTTTAGTTTAAACCTTCGTGAATTAAAAAAGATCCCTTTTTATCAGATCAGACTGAGAATACAATACATTTTCATGCAAAGGTAATATACGAACATGACTACTTACCACTAATTAGTTGCTACAATATCCCCGATTTCGCCGGTTGGCGAAAAAACAGCTCGCATTAGTAAACATATATCTACCAACTAATTATAGCAACTTTTTCGCCACCTGTCGTTTTTTAATTTTACACATGTTTTTGGATAAATGATAACCATTTTCACATGCGGAGATAGTTTTTACACGAAAATGAACCTTTAAAAAAATTATCCAGAAAATCGCTACCTCGCCAGATAATCTGTTGATATTAGCAAGATGCGTTCCCACAGGGATGTCTTTAAGCACGGATGTTTGGGGTGTTCCGTAATTACGCGTGGGATGTCACCTGGTGCACGGCTCGTCTGTCTTTCTATGTACGATGAATATTCATTTCAGATAATGGTAATTTTATCGGTGCAATACCCTGACTTGGCAACCTTTCTCTTTAATTTGACCTTCTCTCCTTTACCTCCCCCAATATTGCGTATTTGGATGAATACATCTACCGGAGAGTTAAGATCCTTGCTGTGTACCATTTCATCGTAGAATGTGAGAAACGACTGATCGGACGAATTTGTATCATTCTGTGGCGATAGCTGAAATAGGCATATTTTGTGTCCAAAGTGGCAAAAATTGAATTTAAAGTGAAAACACAGTAGCAACTCATGTATGATTTATTAAATACTTAAAAACAATTACTCGATGATTGTTTATCATATTCGATGAACTTGACTATGCTCACTAACATCTCCAGCTAAATATGATGATTTATAGTAAAAAAAAACAACAACAGATTTCAAAGAGGCTAAAAATGAAGACAATTATGGGATGTAGGGTCCGAGGGTGACAGGAATGGTTGGAGAAACTCGGAATAAACAGTAAAAATGCACAGTCAGTCCTGCACTGCCGTAGAAAGTTTCTGCAGAGAATGAGGCCGATTCGTTCCCGGAAAGGTCCAATAAGTTACACCTCTCAAAACATGTATCACAGAAAATATCAGATAATTTTGATGAGTTCACAATTAGTCGAAAGAAAAATTTTGGAGTTCGCATTTTCTTCCAAAATGTGTTAATACAATGTCTTTGGTCCTACTTATTAAGAGAAATAGCAGCAACACTTAAGAGCGGAATAACTAGTGAGAGGAAAATATTCACTGAAGGGAGGGCGTTTATCTGTTTATCTGGCTCGTTGTAGAGTTAGTGCACCTTCCATTAAATAGGCCGCCTTCTTCCCTGAAGAATCTCACTGCGGAAGAAGGACTTCATCTCCATCGGCAGGTAGAAAGGAATAATTACAGTCTTTACAAAATTGTCCAGGTAGAAAACATCTCTTGAGTTCTCTTCACCGAATTAACACAATGAGGGGCAAGAGGAGGGAGAGGAATTGAGGAGAGGAGACTACAGACACGCCTGGAGGACCACTTCGAGAGCCTGGAAAAAAGATAGAGCGATGTTTCAATTCATAAAGTAGGTATAGTAGGTAGCGTCGACTCGAAAAATCTCATTACACAATGACATATTTTATATTAAAAGAATCAGTTTTTTTTAAGAAGATTACGTTCCTGCGTGCTTGACCAAACAACGAGAGATCACATTTATATTGGCAACGCAAGAAAATAATAACTCCTCTTGGTTTTACGGTTGAGTTTCTATTAAGCCATCAAAGTTAAGTGAATCAAGCTACAAAGCAGACTGGTACTTCGGCGTCCCGCGTCTTTAATGGTCGATAGAATAAGCTGGATCCCGGTCTAAAAATGTTCCTCCTACGTTCCTGCGGTCTAAAAAAAGAAGCATACTTTTTGAAAATTATTCCTGTGTTTAGATACTAGCGACTTGGAACTTCTATGTAAGTCGTGTGAAACTTATTAGAGATTGAAGAGAATGAAAATTTACTACGGAAATTTCATTAACAGCATTATAATGCAAGTCTTCATCCAAGCAACCTTCAATCACCATTCTTTCAAAGGATTTTTAGACGGAGTTGCACATTCCAGTGCCACCCGCAGTAATCAGTTGTGGCGCATGTGAGGGTCTCGAAGCGACAACGTGTCTTTGTCGATATGCACAGAAAATCTTCTGTTTGATTTGCGTCTTGCTGAATCTAATACGGCACTTGTTCTGAAAGATAAAACTTTTCGCAGTTTTAACATGTATTTCTGTATTTTTCAGTTCTTTTGAAACATTAATCATGATTACTGTAAAAAACAACTTCTGTCAACGACAACGTCAATGGATCCCGATCACCTGGTGTGTCTTAAGGTGCGTTTACACGAGCAACTTTGTTGCTGTCAAGGGCATCCGGTGTCCGTGCCACAGTGATTAAGTGCTTTGGCTAGCGATCTACTGATCTTGAGGTTGAGCCACGAAAGTGTCATTAATGGAAATCGGCAGGAAGGGCATTTGGACTGAAACGTTGCAAAATTAGGACTACCGGTAGAGCTTCATAGTTACATGTTCTTATCAAAATCCAACAGCATCGATCAGTAAAATTATCTGCTATTCTACATGTGAATAGATGGAACAATGCCGGAGAACTGGGACGGTGGAGGTCTGTGCCTCATACTGCACCGTCATTCTCACAAGACTCACCCTCGCTGATCGGTCGAACACGGTAGATACTCGGGCGAACAGTGAAGGCACCTGAAAGAGAGGTACTTCGTAGAGGATGCTTCTGCATAGAGTAAGAATAGGGTTTTGATATTTTAAATATGGTTGAAAACAAAGTTTTAATGTTTTTTTTATTTTGTTTCTCTCATTTTTTTCCTGTAATAGGCGTCTTTCCTTTTTCCGATACACAATCCACAAAATCTTAAGTTGATGTGATCCCTCTGTGTATGTATAATTGCGGATGAAATGCCAGTAAATCTTTTGAGAGATGCACTTTCGTAATACTACACCTTTTCCACCCTCACGAAAATTTTTCATTAGAACTCATGAAATTTAATGCGGATTCATGAGATTTTTATGAGAGCTCATGAGATTATTATGAGTCACTTGATATTCTCACAAGAAAATATTTAACTCATGATATTCTCATGATGCTTTGATCACGTTCATGAGAAAATCATGAGCATTTATGAGGTCTCCGTGAAAATTAGCTTATAAGTAGTAAGTTATGCATGCTAGCCGCGAAAGGAAATAACCACAAGAAAGCTTTTTCAATCGATCAAGATCTTCAAGGTTAGTCAATAAAAGATAAAAATAAAAATATATAGGATGTATCATGGCGATGTGCAACAGCATTTTCGAAGTGATGCATATATCATTTAACTTTACAATTACCATTACTATGCAAGATGTTGAAAATAGACATATATACAATCACAGTTAAACACAAGATTATGATAAATAGTGGTCTATTTTTGCGAATACTGAAATAACATTTTAGACATGGCGTGGCAATGCTTTGGGGCAATGTGGCTAGGCCAAGAAAGCTTCAATAACTATATGCGAGAAAAATAAATTCAGAAGTATGAAAAAACAATTGTTAATTTATTAATGAGATATTTCATGCGAAAACGTTCCTAATCCGCATTAAATTTCATGAGACATGTATGAGCAAAAATCGCATAAAAATCATGAGGAATTTTCGTGAGGGCATTTCTATTTCAGACTTTTCCAGATGAATTTCAGATATCTTCAAAGTTGACCTTCTGATAGATATCTGAAATTCATTTGGAAAGGTCTGAAATTCATTTGGAAATATCCGAAATAGACATGGAAAAGGTGTAGTAGAACGAGTACAGTTTTCTCCATGCACAGTTAGTGCATACCAGTATAATAAAGTTACAGCGATGAGAGAATCCACCGTGGCGGAAATTATGTGGTATTGCGGTGCAACTGCTGATTATCACCAGCATTACCATAACAAGGTGACTGAACTCATGGGTAAAAACTCACGCTTTTTCTTTTATATAGCCAAATCTGGCTAAAGCTAAATTATTCAATTCTTCAAAGGTGAACCTGCGTTTTAATATGAATTGAAAAATGAGATGACAAGCATCTCGAAATAAACAATAAAATGTCACTTTCAGTGATAATCAACCTTAAAATGCTATTCTTCGGCATTCTAATTAAAGGGTTTGCCAAATTAAGGAGGTCTTTTTGGTTTATAAGGACTAATATATTCACTAAGCCTTTTAGGGAAGACATTTAATAAATTCACTCGAAGTACTACCGCAATTGTCGTCAAGTATATAAAAAACAAAAAAACATATTTAAATATGATGGATAAGAAACATTTTTTGTAACCCTTATTTGAAATCCCAACATTCAAGGATGATGATTACATACCTGTGTACCTCAACATTTCAAAAATAGTACAATCCTTCCGGGAAAATCGTACAAAAATCGCACAATTTAAATTGTCTATAGTTTCAATAAGATTGTGTATTCCCTACTGAATTCCATGCAATTCCCCACTCCTTATGCATTCTTGTACTAAAAACAAACATAATAATCTAAACGTGTATAATGCGATCAAAACAAAACGTAACAACAGAAAATAAAACAAAACGCGGATTGCTTGTGTGTCTGATAAGAGATGATTTTCTAAAACCAAATAGGTGATTAATTACATAATACGAAATATATCAAAAGCAAAAATGGTCAAATTGCAATGCCAGTGCGTTCCTGCACTTCCTTCGTGTAACATGACTTCAGTCGTGTAATTTCTTTATCGCTGTATCCCTTCATGAGCAGCAATAAGTCAAGCGTGCAGGCGGATAATGAATCCCTTTGCATAGTCTTGTTTTTTCCTCACTTGGCGTGGCCTGGCCCCGCGTTCTGGCTCTTAATGTGGATAGGCCTATGTTGACGCCTCGGACGTCCACAGCTTATGATTTCTGAGAAGCATTGCTAAAATGCGTTTGACTGAAGCGCGTGACACCTCAAGTATGTAATAAGAAAGTGACTTATTCGAGAACAAAAATTCTTAGCCACAATCCAGCACATTAATATCGAAAATTTCTCACAAATATATAAAATGTGTAAAAAAATATAATATATAAAAAATATAATATGTAAAATCGTTCAATTTTCCAAAAAATCGCATAATTTTCCAAAAAATCGCAAAATCGTTCAATTTTCCAAAAAATCGCATAATTTGCCGAAAATCGCATAATTTTCCAAAAAATTGCAAAATCGTATAATTTGCCGAAAATCGCATAATTTGCCGAGAAATCGTAAAATTGAATAATTTTCCGAAACACTCCGAAAGTCGTACAACCTCCGGGAAAATTGGAAGAGTGCACAGAAGATCCAGCTCCCCTTCTTGAAGCCGACAACTCACCTCTTGCGTCTTTCCTCGTGCGGAATGCATGGGGTTGAGTGAATTCAGAGCAGGCATGATGACTGCAGATCCGAGCTTTGACACGATGCTGGGTATTGTGAGTGAGGTTTGGAAGATGGAAGTTGAAGATGCCCTTCCCTGACAGGCGCCGAGTGAGAGATCGAAATGGGACGAATGTGCCGTTCTGAAGAGACATTGAGAGGAAAGAAGGTTATTTATGCAACTAGAACATGATTGCTTGTTTGCAGCATTCCAGGAGCTAGATATCTTGACACTATCAGGAGCGGGAACGGCACAAAAAGCCGCACTAGGTGACATGCCACGCGTGATTACGGAACAAAAAATGAACACCCCAAACATCCGTGGTTAAGGACATTCTATTCTTCTACCCGCGTACATACGCGCTGCAGTTAGAGTCAGAAATCACTTGATCTGATGCTGTTAAAACATGGGGAATGTTTATGAATACGCGCGGGCGAGCGTTTATAGTTTGCGTTGTCGCTTGAACCGCGGATGAACCGCTAAACATGTTCTGTCTTCCCTGAGCATGAAATTGAGGTCCTATCACATTGTTCAGCCTCTGATACATGCAGACACATGAGACGCAAAGTCTATATAACAGGACTGCCGACAGATGTTGCAGCAATGTCACGCATAGCCACGGATGTTTAGGGTCATGTGTAATTACACGCAATTGAGCGTGGAATGTCACCTAGCTCCCCTCCTCAAATTTTCCATGCTCCGATGGATAAAACTATTTGAAAGTGAGTCTATATTTCGAGTATCCTCTTTCGAATGGTAGTGCCTATTTTGCATGATTCGAAGATCTTCATACAAAAATTTTAATTCAAAATTTGCATTTTCAAATTTTTCCATTTTTTATGAATCTATGTATTTTGCTTTGACTCTTCAAACATTGCTCATTACAACTATAGTTTATTTTTTTATATCTATCTTAGGAAAGAAATTTCGTTGTGATCTACAAATTACACACGTGAAGTTATGCATCATGTGAAAGCATTCAAAATTGCATCTACATTGATTCGGGATCTTTCTTCAATTAGCCTTTGTCCCCCACAAATTGTCTTCTGACCGATGCACATTTCTCAACTTAGAAATGATGTTTTTGTTTTCTTTATACGACGAAATGCATCATTTGTGAGTCTAGTTGTTGCATCAAAAGAAGAAAATGGACCAACAATTGATCATCACAATTCAGTAACAGTGAATTTAAAAAAAATGACCTAAGTTCTTCCGACCAGACTTCTTTGATTTTTCTCAAAACTTCAAATTGTTGCTGAAACCACATTTTATTATGCGGATCTCATGAAAATTCACAGAATTATGAAGAACCATCATGTAATCATGCATGCGGAAGTTTGTTTGAAAAGACAATGATTATCATTTTCAAAACCTTGTAAAACGACCGAAATGTCCATCTGACAGAGACCACAAAATTATTGGTCAGATGACTCCTGGTTATATTCAGTGCAAATACAAAACTTGTACAGATACGCATTTGGTGTGGTCACCACTATGATTTCGAATTCAGCGTGAAAAATTGATCATTTATGCGGATTCTCAAAGAAAATGAAGTTGCAAAGTTGAAAAGACAAAAATTGCACAAAACTTTAAAACATGTGAATTTATGAAACACTGAATTTTAGCAAGGAAAATAAAGCTAAACTCACACTAATAAATTTTATCTTGAGCGCTTTCGATGACTCTAATCATAAGATGCGTCATTTATAAGAGGATTCTAATCAATCTTGTACTGAAAGTTACAAACATTCAAATTACATAGCTATGAAAAGAGATTCAGTAAAAAATTGTGGATAGGTACATACTAAAATCGAGACATTAGACTATCGGAAATTAACATAGATAAGATGAAAGCAAAAAAGGCTAAGACCAAGGCAGGAGCAAGTCACTTACATATTCTTTCATAACACAAAGCGAGGGCCTGAACCGCTTCAACAAAATGGCCTCAGTGATCTTATCATGGGGCACATTTCTGCAATACGCAGCAACAGAAAAATATGACTCGATCCCACAGATGCTTACATATTGAGCTGCTTTGATCTTTTGGGATTCTAGATCTTGATGCTGCCCACTTGGGATAGTCCGCCTTGATACGGATACCACGACATCTCGTTGTCCGACCAATATAACTGCATCCGTAGTCACATTTGAAATTATAACAGACATTTGATCGGTCAACGGGAGGAATTGGGTCCTTCAAAGAACGACAGGCGATCTTCGTATCTTCTTTCTTATCTTCTTTCATTCTTCTTTCTTATCTATGTTAATTTCTAATAGTCTAGTGTCTCCATTTTAGTATGTACCTATGAATAATTTTTTACTTAATCTCTTTTCATAGCTATGTAATTTGAACGTTTGTGACTTTCAGTTTTAGAATCCTCTTATAAATGACGTATCTTATGATTAGAGTCATTGAAAGCGCTGAAGATAAAATTTATTAGTGTGAGTTTAGTTATATTTTCCTTGCAGAAAATGTTGTCATTTCAAATGGATTTACCCACGAATGAAGTTATGAATGCACAGTTTCCACATGTGACACTAGAAATTCGAAGATTCTCACCTGTTTCACTTCCAGATGGGCAGTAGCGTTCCGCAGAGTAGACTTGGTGTTGGTTTCCAATTGGAGATTGTAGTAATTGGAATAGTAGGTGGAACCTCCACGCGACACGATGCGCGGCCTGCGCGGGGTGACTGAAAATAGGAATTCAAACCTCAATGATGTATCCTTAACACTGTCATCCTCATGCTCTTCTAGCTGGTCATGTCAACCACAATTCTAGATATCTAATTATCTCCATTCAACCATTGTTTGATTGTAGTCAAATTCAAAATTTGATGTCTTTCAATAGATCAAAGTAGAAATAGTGTATCTACTGTTTCTGCTGACGTTTCTTTCCGGATTCTAGTTTATACTACTGAGAAGGGGTCTGGACCGGAAAGGTCGGCAGACACAGTGAACATTTTTGCTACGACATCATCATCATCGTTTAGCGTCCTTATCTTCCCATTATCTTGGGGTTGGATGTGCGACAATGGCTCTTCCCCAACTACAACTGTTTTGAGCTAACTCTTCCCTGATTTCCAGCTTTGCCATATCTTCTTCCACGCACCTTCTCCACTATATCTCTCTGTCTCCTTCCATTCACTTCTATGCCTTCCACTTCCTTCACAAGCAAACCTTCTTTCATTCTATTAACATGGTCGAACCACCAGAGTCTTCTCAGCTGGGTCCACTGTACGACACTTCTCCGCTACCTTCGCGCTTGTCTCTCACTCCTGCGATAGCTCTCAGCATTCTTCTATCGCAGCTTCGTAGATTAGAATATTCAGTGGCCACGTCTCCGAACCATACAACAAAGCCCATCTCCCACACGCCTCAAACACTTTCATCCTACTGACTATATCAGAACACTTATTTACCAACAAACTGGCGATCCATCTATTCCTAACTGTTGCCACTCTCGCCCTGACCGTCCTTTCCACTCCCGCTTCACAGTCCAACACATCACTCAAGTAACAAAACTGATCCAAATCTTGCAAAACGACTCATCCGATTTACAGTCCACCATCATCATCGCCATTTGCTTGCTCAATTACTCACAATTTCAATTTCAAATTTATTATTACATTTTCAATTTCAAAATTTAAACAGTGAATCAATTCCAACTACTTGCTTTCAACTACTAATTACTAGCTACTGGAAGTTTTCGATCATTGATCAAATCAGAAGTAAAAATTCAAAACTCTCTCCCGAAAAATGTGATGTCTTTCAGTATATCAAAGTAAACATAATAAGATTTACAGTGTTTCTGCCAACGCTTCGGGTTCAGACTCATTTTCTAGGCTGGAGTATTATAGCGTTGCCTCGAGAAAAAGTCTTGACCTGAAACGTCGGCAGAGTGAATATTTTTGCTATGACATCTTGAGTGGCATAATTTTTTCCAGAGAGAATTTTTTTGAAACTTTGCTTCTGATTTCAGATATGGTGCTCCTGCTCTGTGCCATAAACAGCCCTGCGGAAGCGATTGAGTTTTATCCGCTTCCGCTTGCACACCCCTGGTTTCAACAGTCGTCATCAACTACTTGCTTATCAAAAGCTTTAACAATCAATTGATACCTTTCAATAATCAATGCCTTATCGTTAACACCTTTCAACAATCAATTTCTAGCGACTAATAGATTTTCATAATCCATCACTTATGATTGACCCTCTGAGACCTGAGGACCCCGGACCACATTTTTCTATTTTACTTTTTGTTCTGAGGATATATGAACTGCTCATGCACATGCAAAACCACTACCTTTGACAGTGAAACTGCATGTGTTATTTCATTTCAATTGAATCACTAGAAGTATGGTAGATAGGACAAGGGAGTCCCCTCAGGTGTCAGAGGGTGTAGAAATTCCCATCACACAATTTTTACTATCAGATGAAAGATGATTTTGTGCATGTCCACGATGGTACATAATGAGTGAAATTCTTTTATCCTATGTTTACATCATGCTCGTGCATGTACATTACGTTAGAAGATCGCAAAATGTGAATATTTTGTTTTCGCACATGATCGTCCATCACTGGCTGCCCTTCATGAACAGATCAGTACAAATCAATGTTCAAAATGGCAGCTATCGTCATATTTATCATTACAACACTAAAAACAGACTGTTGGGGAAGTTTTCACAGCAGTAATTGATGAGTTTGAGATCTCTAACTATCTGAGGCTACATGGCGACAGCAAACATTGTAAAACCGCCTCTTAGTACAACTGATACTGTGCAGAATGTCTTTGAATTACAAAAATACCACATTTCTACGTGTGCTTACTGAGAAGACTGAAAGACACTGAAAGAATTAGTTATATCCACTTGCTACACGCAAGCATCATTGTTTTACTTAAAATCAACTTCTCTGATGATTTGATATCGATTTAAGCAGGTAAACTAATAATTTGTAAAAGTTCTCAGGCCTCCGAGGGTTAACACAATGATTAACGATGGCGGATTCCAGTGGATGATGAAAGGAATATACCGACACCTCATCAGTGTGATTTTGCGAATATTCACAATTATAATCTTTTTTCTTAAAATAGAAAGGCATTTGACAAAATGACTTGCATGAAATCGCCTTCTGACAAGAATCTACAACTGTTGAAGGTTTCAGTTATTTAATTCTTCTTAAATATCTCACAACTGCTGCTGTCCATTCTCGTCTCACTAACTTAAGTAAAGAGAAAAGTCGGATTTGTGAGGCCAACAAGGAGATTATTACCAAATTGTGCATTTCCGATGAATTAAGTTGCAAAATGAATTCAATTCATGCAAATCTTTTATATTACCGGCGCGTCGGCTGGTATTCAGAGACAATACGTAGAAATCGACAAAATTGGATTGAAATGAACAGGCAAGCTGATAAGATGACATTTGTTTTCTTGTCTTTATTATTATTTTCTCATGACATTTTCCTTGTGTATCTTCTACTTGAATATTTTTCTATAATTTCACTGTCAGTCATCTCATCTTATCAGCTTACTTGTTAATTTCAATTAATCCAATTTTATCGATTTCTACGCTATAATTGCACATATCATAGAAGTGGATAATAGTACACTTTCTATGGTATTGTTAATTTCTATGGCACATATAGTGTGTTGGATTTCTATGATGGGTGTCACATGATGTCGTCTTCATATTGCCAGATCAATCTTTGCAATTCTTGTCACTCTCCAGTTCTGTTGTATTCCATACCCACAGAATTAGATTGTTTAAGCGTATCACTTTGCTTGAAGTGTAAGCTGATTCGAAACAATGGCACATGCAGGAACTTACTAAGTGGGCAAAAAGAAATTCTTAATGCCTTACAGAGATAGGAAAAATAGCCATGCGTCAATTGCGGATTGCTGTGAATTCCTTCAAATTGCTCCGATCGCCACGATTCCTTCAGATTCGAAGAATTCAGATCGTTGCTCAAAAGTTTTCTCGATAATGTTGGCCCTTCCGATCATTATTAAAGAAAGTAGCATGCGCATGAAAAAACGTTCACAAACTTCTCTGTAGAACTTGACATCGTCTGTGTCTCTTTGCTGTGTGATCCGGTTGATAACAATCACTGAAACTTTGCACAATTTGGCGTGTTTAATGTTGAACTGGCTGCTCATTGTTCGATTGCTATGGTATTATGTCAGCAGATTGTGCCATTTCAATAACGTTACATGTTCCAATGTTTCCCTTCTAGTCAAACGGAAGAAGAGACGACCTGTCTAATTCTGTGGCCATACCAGTCAATGTCTGTAAGACTGAATGCAGTGCTCTGATTTTTGATAAATTTGGTTTGTGATTTTATAGAAATGATAATTAAGCCTATTCACTTGTTTCTTGATGATTCTTTGCGTAATAATCCTCAAAACAATTTCAGGCAATGGTTTGGCCATGCCACTCGGATTGATAAAACAATACATAATTTGTTTTACCCTTCCGCTTTTGTGTATAATGTAAGGTCAGGCAAACAATTTCGAGCTTTATATTACACATACCTACAGAACTGTAACTCAAGAAATAATCTCTAGCAATGTCAAGTGAAGTTTTAAAGAAAGATTTAGATCACATTTTAATAAAAGGTAATGAAATTAATTTATCTTTTGACGCAAGAACAATTTGTTTTTCTTTCGTAATATATATTTCGGCCAACCGCCCCTCTCAATCAGATATTTAATTAACAGGGATCTTATCTAACAAGGACTATGATTTTTTAATGAAATCTGGAAATGTCTATAGCAATATCATGGTGAATGGGGGAAGATAGTGAAGTCAAAGTTAAGAAAGTCAACATAGCACAAACAATAATCAATTTCGAATAAATTCAATATTCAAGCTGACTTTCCCTGACGCATGTTTCTTCCTCTTCTTTAATCAACGTGTAGTTTTCTGAATATATTATTTGTGGTTTCTAATTTTTAAATCTTAGAATATAATTACACAGTCATATTTCATTACTTACCGACGCACTTCTTATGATCGCGTCATCCAAAACTTATGATTCAAAGAAACCGTCGTGTTCTGACCGCGATAAGTAAAGTAAAACTTCGCTTTCCAAATCATCTTACACTCATCGAAAGTGATGAATAAATGTCATTTTTTGTGTTCCTTATTATACTCTCACGTTGCATTTTTGAATTGAAGTCGATATTTCGACATCCTCAGTTATTGAACCTCTTGATTGCGGGTGTCACCCGTAAAATGCGGGTAACTTGGTTGTTATGGTATTGTCTCTCAAGAACGGACGAAGCGCCGGCAATATAGAAGAATGAAATGAATTTTTCATTCTTTAAAGTTATTGAATAAATTGGCACCAACAATGAATGAATGAATTTGCAATTATTTCCATTCAAAAATCAATTCATTTGCAATGTAATTAATGTAAATTCACCCTTCTATCCATCGTTTATTGCTGACCGATCTTCAGATTCTTCTCTCTAACACTTGCTGATTTGTCCATCATTGAGACGCCAATTCTCTCATCTAAACATCTATTTTCTCTTTGAAGTTTCAGATATTTTCTTTTCAATATCTCCAACGGAATTCGGTCTGTTTGAAGTTTCACCTGCGAGTTGGGATGAATTATAAATGAAAGCATACTTCTCTGTCTTTAACTTGTTGCAGGCGCTCAATATTTTGCGATTCGAGAAGGAAACTTCTTCAGAGTGCGTCCAGCGTCTCAAGACGTATTTTGGCATTAAAACTCATCGTCTATCACTCAAAACGAAAGCGCGAAATGATGATTGTGTGCAGTATGTAGTTGTAGACAGTTTTCCGTCCAATCTTTTGAGATAGTCTATAGTAGTGCTTCTCCGCCTGCTTTGGCCATCTATTCATTTCGCACCTTCAAGGCGACCTCATCGCTTCAATTCTCAAAGTGCATAATCTCAGAACTCAGGAGTTCCCTGAAGATTGGACCTACACCTCATAGTCCGGCAGCCTGGACGAGTTTGTGCAGGGAACGAGGCCGACAATGAGACTTTCACAGAATGATGTACACCTCATAGTCCGGCAGCCAGCACGAGTTTCTGCAAGGAACGAGGCCGAGAATGAGACTTTCACAGAATGATGTGCACCTCATAGTCCGGCAGCCTGGACGAGTTTGTGCAGGGAACGAGGCCGACAATGAGACTTTCACAGAATGACGTACACCTCATAGTCCGGCAGCCAGCACGAGTTTGTGCAGGGAACGAGGCCGACAATGAGACTTTCACAGAATGATGTGCACCTCATAGTCCGCCAGCCAGCAAGAGTTTGTGCAGGGAACGAGGCCGACAATGAGACTTTCACAGAATGATGTACACCTCATAGTCCGGCAGCCAGCACGAGTTTCTGCAGGGAACGAGGCCGACAATGAGACTTTCACAGAATGATGTTCACCTCATAGTCCGGCAGCCAACACGAGTTTGTGCAGGGAACGAGACCGACAATGAGACTTTCACAGAATGATGTACACCTCATAGTCCGGCAGCCAACACGAGTTTGTGCAGGGAACGAGGCCGACAATGAGACTTTCACAGAATGATGTACACCTCATAGTCCGGCAGCCAACACGAGTTTGTGCAGGGAACGAGGCCGACAATGAGACTTTCACAGAATGATGTACACCTCATAGTCCGGCAGCCAGCACGAGTTTGTGCAGGGAACGAGGCTGAAAATGAGACTTTCACAGAATGATGTACACCTCATAGTCCGCAGTCAGCACGAGTTTCTGCAGGGAACGAAGCCGACAATGAGACCTTCACAGAATGATGTACACCTCATAGTCCGGTAGCCAGCACGAGTTTGTGCAGGGAACGAGGCCGACAATGAGACTTTCACAGAATGATGTACACCTCATAGTCCGGCAGCCAGTACGAGTTTGTGCAGGGAACGAGGTCGACAATGAGACTTTCACAGAATGATGTACACCTCATAGTCAGGCAGCCAGCACGAGTTTGTGCAGGGAACGAGACCGACAATGAGACATTCACAGAATGATGTACACCTCATAGTCCGGCAGTCAGCAGGTTTCTGCAGGGAACGAGGCCGAAATGAGACTTTCACAGAATGATGTACACCTGATAGTCCGGCAGCCAGCACGAGTTTGTGCAGGGAACGAGGCCGAAATGAGACATTCACAGAATGATGTACACCTCATAGTCCGGCAGCCAGAACGAGTTTCTGCAGGGAACGAGGCCGAAAGTGAGGCTTTCACAGAATGATGTGCACCTCATAGTCCGGCAGCCAGCACGAGTTTCTGCAGGGAACGAGGCCGACAATGAGACTTTCACAGAATGATGTAGGCTACACTTCATAGTCCGGCAGCCAGCACGAGTTTGTGCAGGGAACGAGGCCGAAAATGAGACTTTCACAGAATGATGTGCACCTCATAGTCCGGCAGCCAGCACGAGTTTCTGCAGGGAACGAGGCCGACAATGAGACTTTCACAGAATGATGTACACCTCATAGTCCGGCAGCCAGCACGAGTTTGTGCAGGGAACGAGGCCGACAATGAGACTTTCACAGAATGATGTGCACCTCATAGTCCGGCAGTCAGCACGAGTTTCTGCAGGGAACGAGGCCGACAATGAGACTTTCACAGAATGATGTACACCTCATAGTCCGGCAGTCAGCACGAGTTTCTGCAGGGAACGAGGCCGACAATGAGACTTTCACAGAATGATGTACACCTCATAGTCCGGCAGCCAACACGAGTTTGTGCAGGGAACGAGGCCGACAATGAGACTTTCACAGAATGATGTACACCTCATAGTCCGGCAGCCAGCACGAGTTTGTGCAGGGAACGAGGCCGACAATGAGACTTTCACAGAATGATGTACACCTCATAGTCCGCCAGCCAGCACGAGTTTCTGCAGGGAACGAGGCCGACAATGAGACTTTCACAGAATGATGTACACCTCATAGTCCGGCAGCCAACACGAGTTTGTGCAGGGAACGAGGCCGACAATGAGACTTTCACAGAATGATGCACCCCTCATAGTCCGGCAGCAAGAGCGAGTTTGTGCAGGGAACGAGGCCGACAATGAGACTTTCACAGAATGATGTACACCTCATAGTCCGGCAGCCAGCACGAGTTTGTGCAGGGAACGAGGCCGACAATGAGACTTTAACAGAATGATGTACACCTCATAGTCCGGCAGCCAGGACGCGTTTCCGCAGGGAACGAGGCCGACAATGAGACTTTAACAGAATGATGTACACCTCATAGTCCGGCAGCCAGCACGAGTTTCTGCAGGGAACGAGGCCGACAATGAGACTTTCACAGAATGATGTACACCTCATAGTCCGGCAGTCAGAACGAGTTTCTGCAGGGAACGAGGCCGACAATGAGACTTTCACAGAATGATGTACACCTCATAGTCCGGCAGCCAGCACGAGTTTGTGCAGGGAACGAGGCCGACAATGAGACTTTCACAGAATGATGTACACCTCATAGTCCGCCAGCCAGCACGAGTTTGTGCAGGGAACGAGGCCGACAATGAGACTTTCACAGAATGATGTACACCTCATATTCCCAGCCAGCACGAGTTTCTGCAGGGAACGAGGCCGACAATGAGACTTTCACAGAATGATGTACACCTCATAGTCCACCAGCCAGCACGAGTTTGTGCAGGGAACGAGGCCGACAATGAGACTTTCACAGAATGATGTACACTTCACATTCCGCCAGCCAGCACGAGTTTCTGCAGGGAACGAGGCCGACAATGAGACTTTCACAGAATGATGTACACCTCATAGTCCGGCAGCCAGCACGAGTTTGTGCAGGGAACGAGGCCGACAATGAGACTTTCACAGAATGATGTACACCTCATAGTCCGCCAGCCAGCACGAGTTTCTGCAGGGAACGAGGCCGACAATGAGACTTTCACAGAATGATGTACACCTCATAGTCCGCCAGCCAGCACGAGTTTGTGCAGGGAACGAGGCCGACAATGAGACTTTCACAGAATGATGTACACCTCATAGTCCGGCAGCCAGCACGAGTTTGTGCAGGGAACGAGGCCGACAATGAGACTTTCACAGAATGATGTGCACCTCATAGTCCGGCAGCCAGCACGAGTTTGTGCAGGGAACGAGACCGACAATGAGACTTTCACAGAATGATGTGCACCTCATAGTCCGGCAGCCGGAGCGAGTTTCTGCAGGGAACGAGGCCGACAATGAGACTTTCACAGAATGATGTGCACCTCATAGTCCGGCAGCCAGAACGAGTTTGTGCAAGGAACGAGGCCGACAATGAGACTTTCACAGAATGATGTACACCTCATAGTCCGGCAGCCAGAACGAGTTTGTGCAAGGAACGAGGCCGACAATGAGACTTTCACAGAATGATGTACACCTCATAGTCCGGCAGCCAGAACGAGTTTGTGCAGGGAACGAGGCCGACAATGAGACTTTCACAGAATGATGTACACCTCATAGTCCGGCAGCCAGGACGAGTTTCTGCCTGCAGGGAACGAGGCCGACAATGAGACTTTCACAGAATGATGTGCACCTCATAGTCCGGCAGCCAGCACGAGTTTCTGCAGGGAACGAGTCCGACAATGAGACTTTCACAGAATGATGTACACCTCATAGTCCGGCAGCCAGCACGAGTTTCTGCAGGGAACGAGGCCGACAATTAGACTTTCACAGAATGATGTACACCTCATAGTCCGGCAGCAAACAGCAGGAGTTTCTGCAGGGAACGAGACCGACAATGAGACTTTCACAGAATGATGTACACCTCATAGTCCGGCAGCCAGCACGAGTTTGTGCAGGGAACGAGGCCGGAAATGAGACTTTCACAGAATTATTTTCCATATGACACCATGATTCTTTTCCATTCGGGAAGTCACATAGTATTCGATGTCCTGCTGACCATGTTTCTCTACGTAATAATCCATGCCTCAATGAACCTAGAAAGAGGCTATATAAAATTAGACCTTGACTGAGAATGGAGGAATCCAACCGCAAGATTTTGACAGGCCAGCATTTATCTCAATTATTCTTACTGAATTTCATTTGCATAATACTACAGTAATGTATATTTCGTGTACTCGACAGGTATTAGCACACGTGTATGTTTGGGTGACATTTGTGCACGCATGTACATGTAGCATGATCACGATTTGTAGCAAAATCAATCATATCTTGTGCGGTTTTCATGCGGATACTTGCACGGCACTTACAGACCGCTGTTCTTCGATCAAATAAGCTAATGTCGTTCAAATCACCAAAAAGTCAAATAGCCGTTGAATTACACAAAAGAAAAGCTTCCATGATTTGTTATAGGCCTATTCACTCTTCACAACTCACATGAATTGTAGAAAGTAAATTGTGATTCATTAATATTGACCAAGTTAGTTGCGTACAATACTGCTGCAAGTAAAATGTTGTTATGTGACCTCTATATACGCACGCACGGTACAGCAGCACAAAATGTGCACATTAAAGTAAGAAATAAAAGAATGTTGAGGCCGCTATAAACCAATACATTGCTTTTTAAGGGTGTTCCACGGGTCACATTAAGGGTAACATTTTAAGGGTGGTTTTTAACGTTCATCCGTTACATGTTGTGAGCCGTAGCCAATACTATCAATGCCCAGAATTCATCTCAAGATAGCTCATTATCTCCAGAATCGCTAGTAAAATTCACCGCTAAATGCTAAATGTTACATTGCATTCATGACTTCTGTTTTTGCTTATAAATCCTTAGTGTGTTAGTCGTACACTATTGAAAGTCGATCTTGAGACGATTTGAGTGTGACCCGTGGGAATGATCAGATGACCCGTAGCAAAAACCTTAGAAAAACCCCTGAACGAATATATACTGGGCTCAACGTAGCAAAGTGCGTCAAGGTAACAAACTTAGAAAAAAACAAGCTAATGACTAGTTAGTTTTCCATAGGTACAAAATATGATTTAAAAGAAAATGATTACATCCTAAA
Organism: Prostheceraeus crozeri; assembly: GCA_907163375.1. Classification (NCBI taxonomy): domain Eukaryota; kingdom Metazoa; phylum Platyhelminthes; order Polycladida; family Euryleptidae; genus Prostheceraeus; species Prostheceraeus crozeri. The sequence continues at coordinate 37,374 of CAJQUW010008352.1, read as the reverse complement.
ATGTCTAGAAATTTAAAAATATTTGCTAGAAGGACAAACAACGCTTCTCCTCTCCTCATGTGTAATGAATTGGCGAGTAAGTCGTTCTATTCAAAATTATGTTTATCACTTTTATTTTGAAAAGATCCTATTTAACAGTCTGCCCATTCAGATGATAAAAGGACAGGTCTGTTTCCAATCAGAATACCAGATCTAGCTAACACAGCGGGATTACGCTTTCTAAAATCTACCAGGTGTGTAAGAGAATTAATATTAGTTCCTTAAGCTAAAACGTGAAATAGAATTGTACAAAATATGCATACAAATTATTTGACAATTTTTAATGAGGTCATCAACAGGAACTTGGTCAGGACGATCGCGTTTCGACCGCTTCATCCTGGACGCTCAAACCCGACCAGGCGCGGTCCTGTACATTTAAGATGCACAGGCTCAAAAGTTACATTTATAATAGAGAAAGATTAGCATTTATCAAAAACAAATAGAGTCACTATTGATTGAAATGTACCTCAGGCATTTGAAAGAAGGACAGAGTCCAGCCAATGCATTATACAACTGTGGCCCGCTATCTCAATTTGGTTGCACACCACTGGTCTAGTTCTGAGAAGAGATGATATTTCGGTGCACCGGTGATCATGGCCGGTACCAGCAGGTGCGGCTAGCGGATGACTTTCCTCCTCGCTGTCAACAACTTCCTCACAGAGTTACACGGGTTCACACAACCTTCACTTACTTGTCAGTTTGAAAGAGGCGGTGGCAAATCCCATCAAGTTGCTGGCGTTGCAGACATAGAATCCAACATCGGATTTCCTGACGTGGAGATCAAGGGTACGAAGAAGAGGCTTCTCCCTTTGCACTTTAGTAGCTGTTCTCCCAACTCCTGAACTCCTTCTCAGTACACAGCGAACTTTAGGCTCAGGGCTGCCATCCACTTTCATCTGCGAAGAGATTGTAGCAGCTATTGATTAAATGTCCTGACAATACTCTTTCTTGACATTGATACCTTTTTTTTCATAATGCACCTAAATTGATATTTGATTTATTGTGAAGAAGTTAAACCTCACGATTGTAAGCACGAATATTTTCAGGAAACATTCTGAGTGGTAAATACTCCTACTTAATTTTAATAAGTAGTAGCACATTCATGCATTGTTTTAAAATATAAAAAAGTCCGTTCAACGATCAGAAACGACGTCTTTGCCGCAGATAGACTGTTCCGCAGAAGAAATAAGTTCATTTTCAAATGTAATTTTCATGTTGAAGTCCTGGTTCAATGTGAATGAGCGATATACTGTATGAAACTTTGTGTTCCATAGATAATATTGACATACATTTCACTTTCATAAGTGGTCAGTTGTGGTCAGTAGGCTTTAGGAAAGGAAATTGAACGTTTTCTTTGATACAGAAAATTCCCAGCACTTGCTTTTCCGTTCATAGTAGCTGCATTGTAGACAACAACCCCACGAAGTTCATGATCACAGCACAGCTGTATCTTGTACCGGTATTTTAACTGAGTATCCAAGGGACCAATCGCTCATCCCAGGGGTCAAGGAAGACTTCTCAGTGGTGTTGTACTATCACTCAGTGACAGATCCAATGTGATGACCAAGTTTGATGAAATTCGATGAATTTGGAAACATTGGAAAACATGGGGGAGGAATAGAAGTACCAGGATATGTTTAGTGCTTTCAATTGGCAGAGCGATTAGGTTGTGTCTGGTCAGTTGTGGTCAGTAGACTCAGTAGTATGAATTCTTGGTCAACGCATTCACCGATGCCTACAGACGAAACTTCACAATAAAAACAGTGGAACATAACTTCAATTAATTCATTGCTTTATAATCATTTTTTAAAATGCTCTTTGTAGTTTGTAAGCGTATATACATGCACTTGTCTGAAGTCTATGCGAAAACGTGAAGAAATGATGCAAAAAGTGAACGTCCAAGGGTGAGAGAGAGAGAGAGGTGATGCGGCAAGGGGAGGCTTACAAGAAGTTTTGAAGGGTTTCATTGACAATGGCATGGATTTTAGATAATTATTAATGTACTATCATGGGAATCAGTAAAGTAAACAAAATATCCCATTTCGCATTAAATTTAGAAAAAAAGACAGTTTTATCTGATATTTTGACTCTGCTTTGTGTGTTATTGTTGATTAGATGCTTACTATCTGTTTGTTTGAGTTAATTTGTGTTAATCTACAGTGCTAACTCATTAACAAACTCATCCAACATCTACATAATCAAACATGTCAAAAAGCTGCAAATGTTCGAGATATCAATCAGACTATCAAGATCATTGGATGACAAAACCAATTGACAGTTGGTAGCATGTTATTGAAATTAATGATCATTCTTTACATATTTCTCGATGCTCTAATTAGAAGCTCTGTGATCTTCTACGAACCATGAATAATGATATGCGGAGTCACAAGGCGTCTCTTGTTACGGCATGGAGATGACAGAGAGATGTTCTGGAAAGATAATGAATGCGCTCGGTGAAGAGTAAGGACGGAGACCCAGCTGCTGTTGTATTAGCCAAGATTTCCACTACTACTCGACAAATCTTTCCCCGTCTGCAGCTTTGTAGATTCCTGACAGCCCAGAAGAGCTCATACCTCAGAAATCCGACACATTGAAAACGTCATGGACATACATGTGTTGTTATGTCAACAGTGCATGAAGACTGGCGGCTTCCAGGAGCTGAAAGCGGAAAGTAACGGCCATAGAGTGAGTATAGTAATTAGGTAGAGTAGCAACTCAGTATTAATTAAATCCCCATTGTGTATACTGTTCCGATTTTAGTAAATGAACTCGAATGAGACTCACCATCATATGTGAGATAAGCAAATTTTTCACTTTTGAGGAAATTACCAAGGAATTGACTGATCATGATTGCAATACAGATGGAATAATAGCATCTTGCATATCTTCTGTGTCACGTCAACCATGGAGAGGTGAAGTTTGTTGAAAATAAAATTAAAATTTTCAGGTGGTCTCCGTGGCACAGTGGTTAAGTGCTTGGTCTGGCGATCTTCTGGTCCTGAGGTCAAGCCCCGAGTGTCATTGGAAGTCGGCAGGAAGGGCATCCGGTCTCCGTGGCGCAGTGGTGAAGTGCTTGGACTAGCGATCTTCTGGTCCTGAGGTCGAGCCCCGAAAGTGTCATTGGAAGTCGGCAGGAAGGGCATCTGGCCTCAGTGGCACAGTGGTTAAGTGCTTGGCCTAGCGATCTGTTGGTCCTGAGGTCGAGCCCCGAGAGTGTCATTGGAAGTCGGCAGGAAGGGCATCCGGTCTCCGTGGCACAGTGGCTGAGTGCTTGGCCTATCGATCTTCTGGTCCTGAGGTCGACCCCCGAGAGTGTCATTGGAAGTCTGCAGGAAGGGCATCTGGGCTCAGTGGCACAGTGGTTAAGTGCTTGGCCTAGCGATCTTCTGGTCCAGAGGTCAAACCCCGACACTGTCATTGGAAGTCGGCAGGAAGGGCATCCGGTCTCCCTGGCACAGTGGTTAAGTGATTGGACTAGCGATCTGTTGGTCCAGAGGACGAGCCCCGAGATTGTCATTGGAAGTCGGCAGGAAGGGCATCCGGTCTCCGTGGCACAGTGGTGAAGTGCTTGACCTAGCGATCTGTTGGTCCAGAGGACGAGCCCCGAGAGTGTCATTGGAAGTCGGCAGGAAGGGCATCCGGTCTCCGTGGCACAGTGGTGAAGTTCTTGGACTAGCGATCTTCTGGTCCTGAGGTCGAGCCCCGAGAGCGCCATTGGAAGTCGGCAGGAAGGGCATCCGGTCTCCGTGGCACAGTGGTTAAGTGCTTGGACTAGCGATCTGTTGGTCCTGAGGTCGAGTACCCGAGAGTGTCATTGGAAGTCGACAGGAAGGGCATCCGGTCTCCGTGGCACAGTGGCTGAGTGCTTGGCCTAGCGATCTTCTGGTCCTGAGGTGGAGCCCCGAGAGTGTCATTGGAAGTCGGCAGGAAGGACATCCGGTCTCCGTGGCACAGTGGCTGAGTGCTCGACCTAGCGATCTTCTGGTACAGAGGTCGAGCCCCGACACTGTCATTGGAAGTCGTCAGGAAGGGCATCCGGTGTCCGTGGCACAGTGGTTAAGTGTTTGGCCTAGCGATCTGTTGGTCCTGAGGTCGAGCCCCGAGAGTGTCATTGGAAGTCGGCAGGAAGGGCATCCGGTGTCCGTGGCACAGTGGTGAAGTGCCTGGCCTAGCGATCTTCTGGTCCTGAGGTCGAGCCCCGAGAGTGTCATTGGAAGTCGGCAGGAAGGGCATCCGCTCTCCGTTGCACAGTGGTTAAGTGCTTGGCCTAGCGATCTTCTGGTACAGAGGTCGAGCCCCGAGAGTGTCATTGGAAGTCGGCAGGAAGGGCATCCGGTCTCCGTGGCACAGTGGTTAAGTGATTGGACTAGCGATCTGTTGGTCCTGAGGTCGAGTACCCGAGAGTGTCATTGGAAGTCGTCAGGAAGGGCATCCGGTCTCCGTGGCACAGTGGTTAAGTGCTTGGCCTAGCGATCTTCTGGTCCTGAGGTCGAGCCCGAGAGTGTCATTGGAAGTCGGCAGGAAGGGCATCCGGTCTCCGTGGCACAGTGGTTAAGTGCTTGGCCTAGCGATCTTCTGGTACAGAGGTCGAGCCCCGAGAGTGTCATTGGAAGTCGGCAGGAAGGGCATCCGGTCTCCGTGGCACAGTGGTGAAGTGCTTAGCCTAGCGATCTTCTGGTCCTGAGGTGGAGCTCCGAGAGTGTCATTGGAAGTCGTCAGGAAGGACATCCGGTCTCCGTGGCACAGTGGTGAAGTGCTTGGCCTAGCGATCTTCTGGTCCTGAGGTCGAGCCCCGAGAGTGTCATTGGAAGTCGTCAGGAAGGACATCCGGACTAAAAGTACTACAACGCTCCAGAAAAGTCTGACTGTTGCATGTCAGCACCGTCAAGCCGCCAGTATGGGGGAATGGGGACGTCAAAGCTTCATTTTCATAATGCTACGAATACGACATGCTTCCGTGGAAGGTTACGGGCACCCATAGAGCCAGGATTAGCAGCTATCTTTGCTATTTTTGGATACGAAGGAGACGAAATATCATCACCATGCATTTCTAGCGCGCTGCAAGCTGAATGCATGTGTGACCATGGTAAATCTGCTCCAGAAATCGTTAGAACTGAGAAGAAAAGCTGTCCTTTGTGAGCTCTCACGTCTTCGTTTCAACGGTCACCGCCTTCTTCTCAATTCCTATCTTCACAGGATCGGAAGGCTCACTTCTCCTGACTGCCCTGTTTGTGGTGTGAACCACGATGTCCCCCACATGCTGTGCTCTTGTCCTTCCCTTCCCTCTTCCCGAGCGTCTGTCTGTGTCATCGCCCGCCTCCTCGGCGTCCCGTCACGCCCCTATCCGCGGAACGCGGTTCTTACCACCAACACCACCTTTCCTCCCGAATCCTCCTCACAGTTCACATGACGGCAGTCTCAGACACACCGTGTTGCGGGAATCTCACCAGAAAATGCCCAATCATGGTAGTGGAACTGTTGGAACAATTCTAGAGGATTTGTTTCAGATTTCATTACCTTTTTTTACATGCCAGTTTCTAGCATCATCCCGATCAAGTAGATTTCCTCATTGTACTTCTTCCGAGAATCCAAGTGAGGCAACAGATGTACAGGAAGTCTCTTCCATGTCAAACAAAAGACGTTTTCAAATTTTTGTTGTATTTCAGTCAACGGAGACACCTCTCACCTTGCCTCCAATTACAGGCGATTTGAAGGTGAAACGGAGAAGAAGATAATGATAGTGTAGCTGCTAATTGAGACATCAATTACCTCATTTCGTCCGGAAAGTCAGTGTTGCCCTCCAGCAAGTATTATCTACTCCACTGGAAGCAAAATCGAGAGTGCGACTCAGGAGGAGGAGGAGGAGAGGAGGAGAGAGAGCAAGGAGAGGGCGGCTCCCCTTGCTGTGCCACTCGCACAAGTGATGTGAATGTGTACCCGAAGTAAATTATGAAAAAAACTCGTAGCTGGAGGACACGTGTTTCAGTGTATTTTTCGTCAGCTCCAAATACAAAATTCTGTAACTTGAGGAGGAGGAGGAAGAGGAGGAAGAGGAGGAGGAGGAGGAAGAGGAGGAAGAGGAGGAGGAAGAGGAGGAAGAGGAGGAAGAGGAGGAAGAGGAGGAAGAGGAGGAAGAGGAGGAGGAGGAGGAAGAGGAAGAGGAAGAGGAAGAGGAAGAGGAAGAGGAAGAGGAGGAGGAGGAGGAGGAGGAGGAGGAGGAGGAAGAGGAGGAAGAGGAGGAAGAGGAGGAGGAGGAGGAAGAGGAGGAGGAGGTGGTGGAGGTGGAGGAGGAAGAGGATGAGGAAGAGGAAGAGGAAGAGGAAGAGGAAGAGGAGGAGGAGGAGGAGGAGGAGGAGGAGGAGGAGGAGGAGGAGGAGGAGGACGAGGAGGAGGAGGAGGAGGAGGAGGAGGAGGAGGAGGAGGAGGAGGAGGAGGAGGAGGAGGAGGAGGAGGAGGAGGAGGAGGAGGAAGAGGAGGAAGAGGAGGAGAAGAAAGTGGGAAAGAAAATGGAGGAGGAGGAGAAGAAAGTAGAAGTGAAAGTGGAGGAAGAGGAGGAGGAGGAGGAGGAGATGGAGGAGGAGGAGGAGGAGGAGGAAGAGGAGGAAGAGGAGGAGGAAGAGGAGGAGGAGGAGGAGGAGGAGGAGGAGGAGGAAGAGGAGGAGGAGGAGGAGGAGGAGGAAGAGGAGGAGGAGGAGGAGGAGGAGGAGGAGGAGGAGGAGGAGGAGGAGGAGGAGGAGGAGGAGGAGGAGGAGGAGGAGGAGGAGGAGGAGGAGGAGGAGGAGGAGGAGGAGGAGGAGGAGGAGGAGGAGGAGGAGGAGGAGGAGGAGGAGGAGGAGGAGGAGGAGGAGGAGGAGGAGGAGGAGGAGGAGAGGAGGAGGAGGAGGAGGAGGAGGAGGAGGAGGGAGGAGGAGGAGGAGGAGGAGGAGGAGGAGGAGGAGAGGAGGGGAGGAGGAGGCGGAGGAGGAGGAGGAGGAGGAGGAGGAGGAGGAGCTTCCTGAGGAGGAGGCGGAGGAGGAGGAGGAGGAGGAGGAGGAGAGGAGGAGAGGAGGAGAGAGAGCAAGGACGAGGGCGGCTCCCCTTGCTGTGCCACTCGCCCAAGTGATGTGAATGTGTACCCGAAGTAAATATGAAAAAACTCGTAACTGGAGGACACGTGTTCAAGGTGTATTTTTCGTCAGCTCTAAATACAAAATTCTGTAACTTGACAGCAAACAACTGTAGGTGAGAAAAAGCTTATATACTGAAATGATAAGAGACCAGACCATTCGTTTTGAATTATATTCGTTGTCACTTGCAGAATCTATGCATTGGAAAATTGCCTGATTGATGTTAAGTGGAATGTACTGGTTTCTAGACAATTTATCAGTGGGAATCAGAAGCCAATTCTAGTTTAGTAGTGATTTTAGATTTCTATGTTTTGGTATAGATGACCCTTGTCTTAGTAAGATTTGAACTTTTATTGCGAACCATATTTCCGATTCGTTCAAGCACAATTACTGAACGGAATGATCAGTTTGGTTGTATTGGAGTCAGCTATTGTAGAAGAATTGTTTCATGCCATGTGGTTGATAGCATTTTAATTTTTCTTATCCAGTATGATTCCCTTCTCAAGTCGTTTAGGTCTATTAATGCAATGTTCGATCACATGGAAAGAAAAATGTTCTAATTTGCAATCAATGGAATTAAAGTGCTTTGCTACAATAGATCTGCTTACGGTCTTTGCTACGTATAGCGCATAGGTGTTCCTTTATTCTATCTACAACAGAGCGTGAACTTTCACCGATGTATTGTTTTAGACATAATTTGCATTGAATAAGATAAATGATTCCTATGGTATCGCATGTAGCTCTATGAACAATAGGGTAGGATATATTGTTATGAATATTATTAAAAGTGATTTTATTATTGAAACATGAAACAAAAGCAATTGTTGTTTTGACATGGAAAAAACCAGTCTCCCAACATTGCCTTTGCTCAGTTGTATTAAATATTTTTGTCTCGGTGTTGCGCACGAGTGTTCTGGTTACACCTAAATTATACCAAACTCACCCTTTGTCATTTCAGACTTGGCTTCGCGATAATTGGCTTTAGATGAACTATGAGTTACTGCTCTATATAATTGGCTATAAAATTATGCCTTTATGCACATGTTATAGGATGATAGGACTTTTCGGGTAAAATAAAATGTGAGTGAGAAGGTTTAAACCGAGCTTATATTCTAAATTGCTATTCTTAATGTAAATTTCTAAATCTAGGAATTTGACGTTATGATTTATTTTGGTTTCTAGCTTAATGTTGGGATGATGTCTATTCAGGTGAGACACAAACCTATCAAAATCATTTAAACTGTGGCTCCAAATCCCAAAAAATATCATCTTGATATCTTAACCAAACTTTTGGCTTTAAAGGAAAAGACAATAAAGCTGTCTGTTCCCAACGGTTCATGAATATATTGCAGAAAGAGCCAGCGAAGGCTTTTCCCATGGCAACGCCGGACGTTTGGAGCCAGAAATTATTATCAACTTGAAAGTCATTGTTGTTTAGTAACATATTCATCTGTGTCAGAAGAGTAAGGTCTGGTCTCTTTTCATCAGGATTTTCAAGAAATAAATCAGAAATGAGATTAATAGTTTCTTGAACAGGCACCATAGTGTACAAAGACTCGACATCAAGTGTAAATAAAAAAGCGTTATCAGGAAGCTCAATAGTTCTAAGTATGGCTATCATATGTAAAGTATCATGTAAATAACTCTCGGATTTTTGAGCAATAGGCTTCAAGAAATAATCAATCATGTCAGAGTAATTTCTAGACTCGGAATTATCATCAGAAAAAGTTTATAAATTAGGTCTGCCCGGAGCATATCACTTTTGATCCAGGTTGACATTATGAATTTTTGGCAAAATGTTGAAAGATCGATGACTGTAATCTTTTGAGGGGTACAGATAGCTGTACTCTTTGTTAGTTATTGAGACGAGTTGACTTCAGTTTGTCAAGCGATTGAATAATTCGAAGCCTATTATTTTTAGAGACCGAATCGTCAATCTGTGAGTAAGTGCCTTGTTGACTCAATTGGTCTGTTAATCTCATTCCTATAGGAATTGGTAGACATTATCACCCATCTTTGCCCCTTGTCGGCAGGTCGAATAGTGATCTCTTCGTCTTGTAATCGCCTTATTTCCTTTCTTTCATATTGGTTTAGATTATCATCAGGAAAGCAATTAGGACAGCTTTTCAAAATTGAGAAGGTAGAGGCTAAAATTTCTTTGGACAATTGCTTTGTATTGTCCGGGACAACATTAGGATGTGGCCAGTAATTTGATAATGAAAAACCGAATCTATTTCTGGTGCTGTCATATGAACGAGGCCATTTAAATGCATTTTGCCATTGGAATTTCCGAAGGTATTCCAAAATTTGCTTAACTATTTCTTTATGAGGGCAATGTTTTGGAACAGCACAAATGTTGTGCTGTTACTGAGTAATGAAAATGTATGATGATTAGGCTGAAAGTTTTTGGCTAATATCACTATGTTAGAAAGTTCGTTTTCGGATAGTCTTTTTCCTATGGAAAAAAATTATCTAAGATGGCGAAGAGATCACTTTTCGACTGATCTGATAAAACATTCAAGTTCGTTATAATGTATGGGTCGGGAGGAGGAAGAGGAGGAGGAAGAGGAGGAAGAGGAAGAGGAAGAGGAAGAGGAGGAGGAAGAGGAAGAGGAAGAGGAAGAGGAAGAGGAAGAGGAAGAGGAAGAGGAAGAGGAAGAGGAAGAGGAAGAGGAAGAGGAAGAGGAAGAGGAAGAGGAGGAAGAGGAGGAGGAGGAGGAAGAGGAGGAAGAGGAGGAGGAGGAGGAGGAGGAGGAGGAGGAAGAGGAAGAGGAAGAGGAAGAGGAAGAGGAAGAGGAAGAGGAAGAGGAAGAGGAAGAGGAAGAGGAAGAGGAAGAGGAAGAGGAAGAGGAGGAGGAAGAGGAGGAAGAGGAGGAGGAAGAGGAAGAGGAAGAGGAAGAGGAAGAGGAAGAGGAAGAGGAAGAGGAAGAGGAAGAGGAAGAGGAAGAGGAAGAGGAGGAAGAGGAAGAGGAAGAGGAAGAGGAAGAGGAAGAGGAAGAGGAAGAGGAAGAGGAGGAGGAAGAGGAAGAGGAAGAGGAAGAGGAAGAGGAAGAGGAAGAGGAAGAGGAAGAGGAAGAGGAAGAGGAGGAGGAAGAGGAAGAGGAAGAGGAGGAGGAAGAGGACGAGGACGAGGAAGAGGAGAGGAGGAGGAGGAGAGAGGAAGAGGAGGAGGAAGAGGAAGAGGAAGAGGAGAGGAAGAGAAGAGGAGAGGAAGAGGAAGAGGAAGGAAGGAAGAGGAGCGGAGAGAGGAGGAGGAGGAGTGAAGAGGAGGAGGAAGAGGAAGAGGAGAGGAAGGAAGAGGAAGAGGATGAGGAAGAGGAAGAGGAAGAGGATGAGGAAGAGGAAGAGGAAGAGGAAGAGGAGGAGGAAGAGGAGAGGTAGAGGAGGAGGAGGAGGAAGAGGAGTGAGGAGAGAAGGAGGAAGAGGAAGAGGAGGAGGAGGAGGAGGAGGAGGAGGAGGAGGAGGAGGAGGAGGATGGAGGAGGAGGAGGAGGAGGAGGAGGAGGAGGAGGAGGAGGAGGAGGAGGAGGAGGAGGAGGAGGAGGAGGAGGAGGAGGAAGATGGGAAGAGGAGCGAGGGGAGGAAGAGGAAGAGAAGGAGGTAGAGGTGAGGAAGAGGAAGAGGAGGAGAAGAGGAGGAGGAAGAGGAAGAGGAAGGGGAGGAGGAGAGGAGGAGGAGGAGGAGGAGGAGGAGGAGGGAAAGAGGAAGAGGAGGAGGAGCGAGGAGGAGGAAGAGGAAGAGGAGGAGGAAGAGGAGGAGGAGTGAGGAGGAAGAGGAAGGAGGAGGAGGGAGTGAGGAGGAGGAGGAGGAGAGAGGAGGAGGAGAGGAGGAGGAGGAGGAGGAGGAGGAGGAGGAGGAGCGAGGAGGAGGAGAGAGGAGGTAAAATGGAGGAGATAAGAGGAGGAGGAGGGGGAGGAGGAGGTGGAGGAGGAGGAGGAGGAGGAGGAGGAGGAGGGAGGAGGAGGAGGAGGAGGAGGAGGAGGAGGAGGAGGAGGAGGAGGAGGAGGAGGAGGAGGAGGAGGAGGAGGAGGAGGAGGAGGAGGAGGAGGAGGAGGAGAGGAGGAGGAGGAGGAGGAGGAGGAGGAGGAGGAGGAGGAGGAGGAGGAGGAGGAGGAGGAGGAGGAGGAGGAGGAGGAGGAGGAGGAGGAGGAGGAGGAGGAGGAGGAGGAGGAGGAGGAGGAGGAGGAGGAGGAGGAGGAGGAGGAGGAGGAAGAGGAGGAGGAGGAGGAGGAGGAGGAGGAGGAGGAGGAGGAAGCGCAGGAGGAGGAGGATGCGGAGGAAGCGGAGGAGGAGGAGGAGGAGGAAGAGGAGGAGGAAGAGGAGGAGGAAGAGGAGGAGGAAGAGGAGGAGGAAGCGGAGGAAGAGGAAGAGGAGGAGGAAGCGGAGGAAGAGGAGGAGGAGGAGGAGGAGGAGGAGGAGGAGGAGGAAGCGGAGGAGGAGGAGGAGGAGGAGGAGGAGGAGGAGGAGGAGGAGGAGGAGGAGGAGGAGGAGGAGGAGGAGGAGGAGGAGGAGGAGGAGGAGGAGGAGGAGGAGGAGGAGGAGGAGGAACCACGGCCCAACCTTCGACGATTAGGAATTTGTGAAGCAGAATCAAGGAAATCGGACAGACTGACTTTGTTCTAGATGATGTTCAGATGGAATTCATTGAGAGATGATGGAGACATGAGATATTTTACAGGAGATTTCCATTTCAGCAAAATTTGACGCAATTCCTGGTCTGCCAATCCTAGAATGCTCAAGGTGTAGTTAATGTAACACAACATTTTGTATTTTCTCTCTCTAATTGCTCGAAATAATGTGATCTAAACTGCGAACGACAAATTGACTTCTTATTTTGTTTCATTCCATATTTAATGAATCGTTCACAGCCAATTGGCTTAATCTGTTTAATCTGTTAGCGAATTTTCATGTTGAAGTTGCTGATCCTTCAGGCTTCTCCTGACGAAAATTTCAAGTGAGATGGAAGTATTCTTTCATGTGAAATAGCCTCTCCTCCATCCTCCCTTCTCCCCTGCCTCCCTTTACTCCCTCCACTCTCCTCCATCACTCCTTGTCTTCTTCTCTCACCCTCCACTCTCCTCCCTTCTCCTTCCTTCTCCTCCATCACTCCCTCCCTTCTCCCCTGCTTCCCCCTACTCCCTCCACTCTCCTCCATCATTCCCTGCCTCCCCCTACTCCCTCCACTCTCCTCTCTGCATCCCTCCCTTCTCCCCTGCCTCCCTTTACTCCCTCCACTCTCCTCTCTGCATCCCTCCCTTCTCCCCTGCCTCCCCCTACTCCCTCCACTCTCCTCCATCATTCCCTGCCTCCCCCTACTCCCTCCACTCTCCTCTCTGCATCCCTCCCTTCTCCCCTGCCTCCCTTTACTCCCTCCACTCTCCTCCATCACTCCCTCCACTCTCCTCCATCACTCCCTGCCTCCCCCTACTCCCTCCACTCTCCTCTCTGCATCCCTCCCTTCTCCCCTGCCTCCCTTTACTCCCTCCACTCTCCTCCATCACTCCCTCCACTTCCTCTTCACTCCATCCACTCTCTCATCATTCCCTGCTTCCCCTACTCCTCCACTCTCCTGCTGCCTCTCCCTCACTCTTTGCATCCTCCTTCTCCCCTGCCTCCCCCTACTCCCTCCACTCTCCTCCATCATTCCCTGCCTCCCCCTACTCCCTCCACTCTCCTCCATCACTCCCTCCACTCTCCTCCATCACTCCCTCCACTCTCCTCCATCATTCCCTGCTTCCCCCTACTCCCTCCACTCTCCTCTCTGCATCCCTCCCTTCTCCCCTGCCTCCCCCTACTCCCTCCACTCTCCTCCATCATTCCCTGCTTCCCCCTACTCCCTCCACTCTCCTCCATCACTCCCTGCCTCCCCCTACCCTCACTCTCCTCCTCTCCTCTCTTTCTCCCTGCCTCCCCCCTACTCCCTCCACTCTCCTCCATCACTCCCTGCCTCCCCCCTACTCCCTCCACTCTCCTCCATCACTCCCTGCCTCCCCCTACTCCCTCCACTCTCCTCCATCACTCCTTGTCTTCTTCTCTCACCCTCCACTCTCCTCCCTTCTCCTCTCTTGATCCCTCCCTTTTCCTCCCTGCCTCCCCTGACCTCCTCCTCCTCATCCTCTTTGTCTGCCTCCCTCCCTCCCTTCTCCCCTGCCTCCCCCTACTCCCTCCACTCTCCTCTCTGCATCCCTCCCTTCTCCCCTGCCTCCCCCTACTCCCTCCACTCTCCTCAATCACTCCTTGTCTTCCTCTCTCACCCTCCACTCTCCTCCCTTCTCCTCTCGTTCCTCTCTGGCCTCCTCCTCATCCTCTTTGTCTGCCTCCCTCCCTCCTTCTCACCATGCCTCCCCTACTCCCTCCATCTCCTCTCTGAATCCCTCCCTTATCCCGCCTCCCCTACTCCCTCCATTTCTCTGCATCCCTCCTTCTCCCCTGCCTCCCCTACTCCCTCCACTCGCTCTGCTTCCCTCCCTTCTCCCCTGCCTTACCCTTACTCCTCCTTCTCCTCCATCACTCCTTGTCTTCTTCTCTCACCCTCCACTCTCCTCCCTTCTCCTCTCGTTCCTCTCTGGCCTCCTCCTCATCCTCTTTGTCTGCCTCCCTCCCTCCCTTCTCCCCTGCCTCCCCCTACTCCCTCCACTCTCCTCAATCACTCCTTGTCTTCTTCTCTCACCCTCCACTCTCCTCCCTTCTCCTCTCGTTCCTCTCTGGCCTCCTCCTCATCCTCTTTGTCTCCCTCCCTTCTCCCCTGCCTCCCCCTACTCCCTCCACTCTCCTCAATCACTCCTTGTCTTCCTCTCTCAGCCTCCACTCTCCCTCCTCTCTCGCCTCCTCCTCCTCCTTCCCCTCTCACCCTCCTACCCACCGCCTCCTTTGAAGAAGGAGCATTGAATTGGGACGGATTCCACGAGGAAGACTTCGCCTTAATGATGATGATTAGTAAAGGAGTAAGACACGACAACACCACATCTGTATCGTTGACCTATTGATAGGAGATGACAGCCGGCCTAATCACAAGGTTGACGGAATCTTTCACTGATGGTTCCGCGTGCACAAGACAGAAACTTGTGAAAATAAACAAGCAGACAGGGGAAGGACTTCGTGTCCGGATTTCATCGGAATTGTATTCGCAAACATGTTTCATTATCGGCAATAGTGACAGCATTCAGCTTCCGCAGTGTTTTCTACTATTTTCTACATGTGAATGTCTTTGATAAAGAGATCAGAATTGAAAGAAAATCAACAATGAGGGAACAACCGGTTCTGATGCTTACTCGAAAATATCCGCACCACTAAGAAGTGACAGATATTAAGCAGATTGTTTATCTAATTGTCTTTCAAGCAAGGTCATCGTGCTCTCATCTGGTAGATTAAAAAACATTAAAAATAAAATTATTTATGATATCTATTTTTTGTATTCTAGCATTTTCATTGATGCTGCGGAATATGCGGAATTTTCATTAGTGGCGCGGGAATCACAGAATCTTCTCTGTTGCATTACCTTCATGAATCACACACAGTAAAACAGTGCATACATACTGTAGATTTCGTTATATCTGAACTGCCTCATGAGTTTCAAACTGATTTTTGAATTTTAAGAATTCAAGGTAATAATCTACACGCAGAGAAACTTCCTCACTTAGTCAACCAGATTTTATGCTCTACAGAAATTGTGGAACCGAGTCACTGGGTCAAGTGGGTCACTATTTTGCGGCGGATCGTCGGGTCAGTGTTCAGGTGTGACCCGATTTCTTCGCCATTCTATAGACCTGCAGTTATTTGTTTTATCCCCCTTCTTACAGGATGACAGCGTCAAGAGTAAAGGTTCAACACACCAAGAACTCCACTGTAAGCCATGAAGGCAATGGGGCCAGTGCCATGCACTTTTTGGGTTCCATGAATCCGCTTGAGGCGAACTCTAGCCCCAACACAGTTCTAATGCCACCTCGCATGATGCCTACAGCGCCTGCAAATTGCATTTGGAAAAAAATTTCATAAAAAAGCTCTAACTTCTGAATAATCTGCTCGTCATTAATGTGTTGAGTTCAGTACGCACTGCTTCCTGTCTCCGCCAGATTCAACATGCACCTCAAATATATAGAGACAAAGAATTCGAGTCACCGGGTCATGTAATAGGGACCCGGTTCCATCGCTCATCATTTGACCGGTTCCTCACCTATCAAGCGAAGAATTACACCAACTTAGTCCGGGACCTACTGTCACTTTCTTCCTAAATTCGCGCACAAAAGGGATTAGTACATAGAATGGATTTGTAGATCTTGAAGCGCTGAATACAAAAATCAAACTCTTGAGTGTCACAGCCAATCGCTTTCGGTTACAGGTAAGGTTGAAGGATTGCCATTTGAATCCAATGGTAAAATTCAAGAAATATCTATGGATTGTGAAACATTCGGCAATTTTCGTACATTTTCTTCTGCAGAAAAGAAGCCATTTATCAGAGTGCCATGAAATTTGAAACATGATTGAGTTCAGAACATCAACTTCGATATAAAAGTTGAAGTGAGTCACATGATTCAGTACTTGATGTTCGAGAGCCTCTACAAAATGAATAAAATCGCCAAAATTAAGTCAAACATGAAATTTCCTCATTTTGTAGAGGCTCTCAAAAATCAAACACTGAATCATGTGACTCACTTCAACTTTTGTATCGAAGTTGATGTTCTGAAGTCAATCATGTTTCAAATTTCATGGCACTCTGATATACAGTTTCTTTTCTGCAAAAGAAAATGTACGAAAATTGCCGAATGTTTCACAATCCATAGATATTTCTTGAATTTTACCATTGGATTCCAATGGGAATCCTTCAACCTTACCTGTAACCGAAAGCGATTGGCTGTAACACTCAAGAATTTGATGTTTGTATTCAGCGTTTCAAGATCTACAAATCCATTCTAAGTACTAAGCCCTTTTGTGCGCGAATTTAGGAAGAAAGTGTCATTGCCGCTCGATCAGTCCTAGAATCGTCGGATTGAATAAAAAATTTTCCATAATTCTTGTGACAATTGACAGACGCGCTGACAGAATTATATATAGAAATGAAGAAAGAAAATGTCAATGTCGCACAGAAGAACACTCAGAAGGCATGAGTACAGCAAAAACTCTTTGAATTTGCAGAAGAAAACAACTCCTACATTTTGCATGACATATTGCCTGTCACTATCGTTCCGATGCTTTGTCTATCCCATAGTGTAGATGCAAAAATAAATAAATGACATAATCTGATGAAAACTGTTGTTGAAAATTATTATTGTATTCTCAGGGTTGTGTCAATTTGAACTTGTAAACTTATTTTGATAATTCCTATTTAAATTGATAAGTGCTATCTTGACTTGATCTAAATTAGGTTTAAAAAGGACAAAGACTACAAGCACGTATAAAAAATAAAACATAAAAAAAACAGTGTTTCCGTGTTTGCAACACAGAATATATGCTCAAGTTAATTGAAACGGTGATATGTTACGGAATAGCATATCCACAGAAACAGGACAATGCATAGCTACTGTATCGAATCGTGAAACAAGGGTGCTTTATTTGACGGCGTATATGGATTGTAGATATCCTATCGCTTTATTTGACTTGTAAAGCAGATTATTGCCCGCGCTGGAGATAATATTTACTCCAATGAACGCGAAGGAGCGTAATCAATGAACCATCAAGCTTGCATTTTAAGCAGTGTCTAGTTTTGATCTTTCTCAATGGCATATTGATTTCTGATTTGGACATAATGTTCTAGACGATTACCAATATACAATGGCACTAATAATTCAAATTTTTCAAATTTTCGACTTGCCTGGTTTTCGCATGACATGTCTATGATGATGAAGGACAGATTGTGATTGACATGTCTATGATTATCAAGAGTATTTGAATAGAAATTTAGCTTCATCAATCGTGAAAATATCTATTCACAGATCTAGGCTGTACTAAAGCAGGACAAGAGCACTCATAATTGGCATAGATTGCGCCCCTTCCAGTGCATTGGAGTAAATATTATAATCAGCTATGTATTATATCAGGCAATAATCTGCTCTACAGGTCAAATAAAGCAATAAGATATCTACAATACATGGATAAAGACAAATAAGATCGTTTTGCTAGTTGAGGGAAGGTCGTTGATCAGTTTTGCACCGGTAAATCGCTCCCACCACCGCCTGTATGTTGAGAATTGTCTATCATCTTGCAGACAAATCTGAGATATTTCTCACCACAACTGACAGCTCAGAAGTGTCATCTCTTTCAAATATCATTCCACTGCCAACATTGAAACTTCCCGTTTCATTCTTGTTTAAGAACTCATCACTCTAGCCAGTTTGTACCCCTACTTCCGCAAATTTCACGCCAAACGATCTCTCCAGCTGCCTTATCCTCACAGCCACTTCCTTCCTGTCACCTTCTCAATACCTTCTCATTACCAGTCTTGCACTCCCTCCTTCCCCAGTGAGACACGTCAATGATGAATTACCTGAAAATCTCTTCAATCCAGTCTTCGATGTCGTGCTCCTGACAATTCGAAATGGCGACGACCAACAGAATACGCAGTGAGATATTTTTCAAGAAATAGTCACACCTATGCATGCAGAGCCCAGGTTGAAAACGGCTAGGACAGTCTCAATCACGGGTGAAAACGGCCAGGCGACTCGGACAGTCCCTATGACGCCTGAAAGCAGCCCAGACAATACATGTGACGGCTGAAAGCGGCCCGGGGAGTCCCTTTGACGACTAAAAACGGCCCGGGCAATCCCAATGTCGCCTGAAAGCGACTCGGGCAGTCCCTATGACGCCTGAAAGCAGCCAGACAGTACCTGTGACGGCTGAAAGCAGCCCGGGCAGTCCCCATGACGACTAAAAACGGCCCGGGCAAGCCCAATGTCGCCTGAAAGCGACTCGGGCAGTCCCTATGACGCCTGAAAGCAGCCCAGACAGTACATGTGACGGCTGAAAGCGGCCCGGGGAGTCCCTTTGACGACTAAAAACGGCCCGGGCAAGCCCAATATCGCCTGAAAACGGCCAGGCGACTCGGGCAGTCCCTATGACGACTAAAAACGGCCCGGGCAAGCCCAATGTCGCCTGAAAACGGCCAGGCGACTCGGGCAGTCCCTATGACGACTAAAAACGGCCCGGGCAAGCCCAATGTCGCCTGAAAACGGCCAGGCGACTCGGGCAGTCCCTATGACGACTAAAAACGGCCCGGGCAAGCCCAATGTCGCCTGAAAGCAGCCCAGACGTACTGACGGCTGAAAGCAGCTCGGGCAGTCCCTATGACGGTTGAAAGCGACTCGGGCAGTCCCTATGACGCCTGAAAGCGACTCGGGCAGTCCCTATGACGCCTGAAAGCAGCCCAGACAGTCCCTATGACGGTTGAAAGCGACTCGGGCAGTCCCTATGACGGTTGAAAGCGACTCGGGCAGTCCCTATGACGGTTGAAAGCGACTCGGGCAGTCCCTATGACGCCTGAAAGCAGCCCAGACAGTACCTGTGACGGCTGAAAGCGACTCGGGCAGTCCCTATGACGCCTGAAAGCAGCCCAGACAGTACCTGTGACGGCTGAAAGCAGCTCGGGCAGTCCCTATGACGGTTGAAAGCGACTCGGGCAGTCCCTATGACGCCTGAAAGCAGCCCAGGCAGTCCCTATGACGCCTGAAAGCAGCTCGGCAGTCCCTGTGACGGCTGAAAGCAGCCCAGACAGTACCTGTGACGGCTGAAAGCAGCTCGGGCAGTCCCTATGACGGTTGAAAGCGACTCGGGCAGTCCCTATGACGCCTGAAAGCAGCCCAGACAGTCCCTATGACGGTTGAAAGCGACTCGGGCAGTCCCTATGACGGTTGAAAGCGAATCGGGCAGTCCCTATGACGCCTGAAAGCAGCCCAGACAGTACCTGTGACGCCTGAAAGCAGCCCGGGCAGTACCTGTGACGGCTGAAAGCGACTCGGGCAGTCCCTATGACGCCTGAAAGCAGCCCAGACAGTACCTGTGACGGCTGAAAGCAGCCCGGGCAGTCCCTATGACGGCTGAAAGCAGCTCGGGCAGTCCCTATGACGCCTGAAAGCAGCTCGGGCAGTCCCTATGACGCCTGAAAGCAGCTCGGGCAGTCCCTATGACGGTTGAAAGCGACTCGGGCAGTCCCTATGACGGTTGAAAGCGACTCGGGCAGTCCCTATGACGGTTGAAAGCGACACGAGCAGTCCCTATGACGCCTGAAAGCAGCCCAGACAGTACCTGTGACGGCTGAAAGCGACTCGGGCAGTCCCTATGACGCCTGAAAGCCTCGGGCCATGAAAGCAGCCCAGACAGTACCTGTGACGGCTGAAAGCAGCTCGGGCAGTCCCTATGACGGTTGAAAGCGACTCGGGCAGTCCCTATGACGCCTGAAAGCAGCTCGGGCAGTCCCTATGACGCCTGAAAGCAGCTCGGGCAGTCCCTATGACGCCTGAAAGCAGCTCGGGCAGTCCCTATGACGCCTGAAAGCAGCCCAGACAGTACCTGTGACGGCTGAAAGCGACTCGGGCAGTCCCTATGACGCCTGAAAGCAGCCCAGACAGTCCCTATGACGCCTGAAAGCAGCCCAGACAGTACCTGTGACGGCTGAAAGCAGCTCGGCAGTCCCTATGACGGTTGAAAGCGACTCGGGCAGTCCCTATGACGGTTGAAAGCGACTCGGGCAGTCCCTATGACGGTTGAAAGCGACTCGGGCAGTCCCTATGACGGTTGAAAGCGACTCGGGCAGTCCCTATGACGGTTGAAAGCGACTCGGGCAGTCCCTATGACGGTTGAAAGCGACTCGGGCAGTCCCTATGACGCCTGAAAGCAGATCGGACAGTCCCTATGACGCTTGAAAGCGACTCGGGCAGTCCCTATGACGCCTGAAAGCAGCCCAGACAGTACTGTGACGGCTGAAAGCAGCTCGGCAGTCCCTATGACGCCTGAAGCAGCCCAGACAGTACCTGTGACGGTTTAACGCTCCTCGGGCAGTCCCTATGACGGTTGAAAGCGACTCGGGCAGTCCCTATGACGCCTGAAAGCAGCCCAGACAGTCCCTGTGACGGCTGAAAGCAGCTCGGGCAGTCCCTATGACGGTTGAAAGCGACTCGGGCAGTCCCTATGACGGTTGAAAGCGACTCGGGCAGTCCCTATGACGGTTGAAAGCGACTCGGGCAGTCCCTATGACGCCTGAAAGCAGCCCAGACAGTCCCTATGACGCCTGAAAGCAGCCCAGACAGTACCTGTGACGGCTGAAAGCAGCTCGGGCAGTCCCTATGACGGTTGAAAGCGACTCGGGCAGTCCCTATGACGCCTGAAAGCAGCTCGGGCAGTCCCTATGACGCCTGAAAGCAGCTCGGCAGTCCCTATGACGGTTGAAAGCGACTCGGGCAGTCCCTATGACGCCTGAAAGCAGCCCAGACAGTCCCTATGACGCCTGAAAGCAGCCCAGACAGTCCCTATGACGCCTGAAAGCAGCCCAGACAGTACCTGTGACGGCTGAAAGCAGCTCGGCAGTCCCTATGACGGTTGAAAGCGACTCGGGCAGTCCCTATGACGGTTGAAAGCGACTCGGGCAGTCCCTATGACGGTTGAAAGCGACTCGGGCAGTCCCTATGACGGTTGAAAGCGACTCGGGCAGTCCCTATGACGGTTGAAAGCGACTCGGGCAGTCCCTATGACGGTTGAAAGCGACTCGGGCAGTCCCTATGACGCCTGAAAGCAGCTCGGGCAGTCCCTATGACGGTTGAAAGCGACTCGGGCAGTCCCTATGACGGTTGAAAGCGACTCGGGCAGTCCTTATGACGCCTGAAAGCAGCCCAGACAGTACCTGTGACGGCTGAAAGCAGCTCGGCAGTCCCTATGACGGTTGAAAGCGACTCGGGCAGTCCCTATGACGGTTGAAAGCGAATCGGGCAGTCCCTATGACGCCTGAAAGCAGCCCAGACAGTACCTGTGACGGCTGAAAGCAGCTCGGGCAGTCCCTATGACGGTTGAAAGCGACTCGGGCAGTCCCTATGACGGTTGAAAGCGACTCGGGCAGTCCCTATGACGGTTGAAAGCGACTCGGGCAGTCCCTATGACGGTTGAAAACGACCCGTGCAGTCCAAATGTCGTCTGCAAGCGGCCCGGGCAGGTCGAATGTCGGCTGAAAACGCCGAGGACAGGCACAAACATGGCGGCCCGGGCAGGCTGATAACGGCCTAGGCAGACCCAATGTAGGGTGAAAGCGGCCCTAGCAGAACCCATGTCGACTGATTGCCGACTGTACAGACGCTGTTTAAAAAGGCCCAGGTAGGTCCCATCGCGTGATGAGAAGGTACATCACGGCCAACAATGAGAAGAATTCACTGAACATATAAGATCTGAATTCAGATTCAGAATGATGAAAAGGAGCGACGCGGCGAAACAATCAGCCAAACGTGATAAATAGGCAGATGTACGAAGCGAAGAGAAGGAGATGAATGACTCCTTCAGGCCAGTACCCATCCGCACATGGGCCTTACGGGTCTATACAGCTTGGCATGAAGACGCTCCGTTAGTACTTTCTGGCCCATTCAGAGAAATAGATCTGATTGACTTTGATACAACTGTAAGCAAAAAGAATGATTTTATTTTCACCTTGTTCACCGCCTTGTCTCCGCTTGTCAGAGTTTAATAAGTCGTTTTCTACAGCATCCCAATTCCCAAGATCATTTTGACTTCATTTATTTTTCATCCTCAATGCGATTAGAAAACATCATTTCTGGCCTTGTTGGCGTCGACAAAACAAAGCTGGATTTGTCAATAACGTCTTTGCTGTCATTTTCACGTCCGTCATTGCTACTTCAGACGAAGAATTGGCAGTGGACCAGCCCTCTGTCTCAGTCAAAGTGTCTCTATATCAAGTATGAAAGCTCCCCATTTCTCTAATGTATGTTTAGTGGCGACAAATCCGCCATCCTTTGTAGCCAAGATCAATTCGTTTTCATTTTGTGTGGGAGTGAATCTCTCTTATGTAAACTGCCGGGTGGAAAATCAACTTTTCAGTCCCACGGGTTCTACATTTCACTAAGTCAACAAAAGGTCAACATTTCACGAACCATAGAAATGGACCTTCATCTGTGTCTTTGTCTTCCAAATGTCTACGGATAACTATGTAATTGTTCTCTGATTCATAGTTTTGACATAGCTATTCATTCCTTCCATTCCATGTTTCAATACTATTCTGTTGTCAATTCCGATATCAGATAAAACTGCTTATAAGCGCTGGCTAAAAGGTAATATCAACCTCCTGGGAAAGTGTTCTATGCAAATCTCTAATCTGACAATGTAAGAATCATAGAATGCGAAAACATGCAGATATTTTGGCCAAATATATATATAGATAGCTCATAGATAGAAGCATCTATGTCTCATAGACTTTCCGGTTTGTCACCGTGCAGTTTTACATGAATATTTATCATGGACAAAAATGCACGATAAAACTTTCTTTTGCAAGCAAGAGATATAAAACTTTCCATGCAATATTGTTTTCCATTTGCAATCATGGCATATAAATTAGAAAGGTTAAGATTTAGAGTACTAATAATTTGCAATATCAGTGCGGAAATTGATCTAATAATATTGATTGAATCCATAGATAGCTTTCAATTCTATGGCATTCATGGTGCTGCTCATGGTGTGGTATTATCTCCTTTCTCCATCGATTATCAAAATTGATATCACTAACTCAAACGGTTGATGTTGTTTGATATCAACTAATTCAGATAGTGATATCAAATTTGCAGTATCAGCCACTTTGTTGTTAAGTGTGGGTTAGTAGTATCGTTATAGCTAGCATTTGAGGTATATACTCCATTTATTGACTAGCTATGGTAGATATAAGGCTCGGCCATATCACACCATATCTAGTCAATAAAAAGCAGTGTAAACCTCAAAGCTAGCTATAGCTGTTGTCACAAATCAACCATTGATCCCTGACTTCCCTTAAATACTTACTATGATCTGAAATCTCTACAATTATGTTACATTATCGTGGAGATATCAAACGAATGAGTTTGAGAAGTACAAATTTGAAAGTCAAGGGCTGGCAAACATCTTCTGCGGTTGTCATTCCTGCATTTGCAAGGGAACCCGTGGTCAACCAGCCGCCTGTTTACTCTGCTCAGACGAACACAGGAGGCTCATTGGAATTTTATACTTCCAGGATATTTCTCCGTTCTTATGTTGCGATCCATTCAGTTTGAGGACATTCAGAATACAAAGAATAACACTCGAACAATTGAAGGTAATTCTGTTCCCGTCTCCTCGTCAAAGAAAGTTGGAAACTGCACGGTGAAGCCAGAACACTTTCAAATTTCAATCAACTTTTTTCTTCCTTCTTGCATCATTCCTTCTCTGTCCATCCAAGGTAGAGTGTAGACTCAACAAATGTCGGCATACCGTGAAGATTTTTATATCAAAAGATTCAGTCTTTTGCTGAGATTACGTTCCTGTGGTCTAAGAAAATATTTGTTCACTTTTACAAAAGCAATATTTCTGTAAATTATATCTGTGTTCATATACTATTGACGTGAAGCAACTATGTAAGTAGTATTAGACTCATTGCAGGTGCTCAAACTTTATGCCGTAGGACTATCGCAGAATCATTGTTTCATATAAGCTATTTTTGACTATCGTAAATGATGTGACTCATCCATTACACCATCTTCTACCTCCCATTTTGCCACGGACCCACAAATTTCAGCTACCACTGTATGCGAGTGCAGCTAGGTCAAATTCGTTTTCACCCAAATGTGTCGCTTATTTAATGACGGTTTCACACTATAACATTGACATTGTCACGCTGTTTTTCCATTTGTTTGAAGTTTCTTGTTTGTTTTAATTTTTCCTTATATTGAGTTATCTTTGTCCTTTCTGTTCTAGTGCCTCACGATTTTTATTATTGGGGCTCTTTGATTAAATAAACTTCCTTCATTCATTCATTACAAATCAAAAGGATGGACATTTACTAACAGGTATCATAATTAAGCGGATATTAAGTTGATTGTCAAGGAAATTTCATGAACCACATTACGATGCAAGTCTGTATAGAAAATTTAAGATCTTGTTATGCTTCTTGGCTGAGATTTTAAGTTTTTAATTCAATTTTAATCGGTATGATATTATGATTCACTAAATGCATAATTCATGAGTAGCAATGTGAACCTATTTACTGTATATATTTTACAGTCAATCATGGTAGTTGTCTTTGATTGTGATGATTTGCTCTTTGATTGTCGAGTCTGTTTCTGACGTGATCAAGTTTGAGAAAATACTCCTATTATTAAGACTGAGCTAGTAACCCGTCCAACTGCTAAATCAGCAAACATCACCTCTCCAAGGCTGTCATGGCACGGAGGATTTGCAAAATACTACTATTCCCTCTGTATTGCTATCGTAATCAGTCAATTCTGTGGTAATTTCTTAAAAATTTGCTATTCTCACATTTGGTACTACGTTTCTGTTGGTCTCATTCCAGTTCATTCAAAGAAATCGAAACTGTGTACAAATTGAGAATTTAATGAATACGTAGTTACTACTCTTCCTTGCATCCCTCCTTCTTCTCCCTTTTTCCTTCTTTAACTCCAATGTTCTCTAACTTATCCTCCTTATCATTTAATAAAATAATTTCTCTTTTCTTCTCATCCTCTCGTGTCCAGTTCATTAGTTAATGAAATTGAAGGTCCACATCAGAGTGGTGCGCAGGAGTGCAGATGGTGCTTTGCACATGTAAGACATCTTCCGTCCTCAATCTTGATGAACATGGGAGCAGAAGAAATGACCTCCAGCCGTGCGACTTCGCAGTCAGGTGAAGAAGGGAATGAGGAGACGCTTTTCAGATGAATGAAAGGTCAGAGAGAGCCTCAGGGTTGCTGTAGTTCGTGACACAATCTTCTTTCCACATCACCAGGCCTCCACGCCGGCAGCAGTTGGTTAATGAGAATTCTCAGACTTGGCTGTGAGAGGAAAGTTCAAACGGTTTCCTTCTTTCTTACAACCATGCGTGGAGGCTTACAATAGCGGCGAGATCTGTCCACTGATACGTTGTGGGACGTCTATGTGCAGGGTATTATCCATGTAAGGTGTGATGTGTCCACTGATACGGCGTGGAACGTCTACGCGCAGGATATCATGCGTGCGGGGGTAATGGGCGCTGTTTGCACACAGTGTGATTGGTGTGTGTACACAATGTGATGCGTGATGTGCGGGTGTCCGATGTGATTCACCCGGTGTGTGCATGATGTGACAAGTGTGTGAACTGTGTGATTGGTGTGTCTGTGTGTGTGCAAGGAGAAGTGTGTGCACGGTATGATCAGTAAAGGTATGATAGATGAAGGACAAGCAAAAGGACGTGAAAATTCTTCCAGACGCTTCTTACACGAGCTGTTATAGCCTCACAAAACCTCTAGAATTATCTAGTCTATCGCGCAGGTAAGAGAAGTGTTCAACCACTTCAATGGAGTCTTCGCCAATCACAATCTCACTGATCACTATTTGAGACACGGGAAGCTCTCCCCTGCATCGTCGGCACTTGCAATTTGTGTCTTCCCGTAGAACAGCCAAATTGGTGCACCCACAGAATTAAATGTTTTGTTTATCTGCTTCGGTTTTCTAGAAGTGTGATTAATACGAAACTGACGGCACATTGAGGAACCTATTAAGTGGGCAAAAAGGAATTCCTAATACCTTACAGAAATAAGAAAAAAGTCGTGCGTCGCTTGCGGATTAATGTGAGTTCCAGCAAAGTGCTTCGATTGCCAAAATTCCTTCAGATTCGAAGAATTCAGATCATTGCCCACAAGTTTTCTCCATAATGTTGGCCCTTCCAATCATTATTAAAGAAAGTAGCAGGCGTACGAAAATTAGTTCACTTGATCATTCCTCCATTCTCTTCCTAGCATTCCTTGCTGTATAGTGCATACACTGAATCGAATGTTAACCAAGACATCGATGTGTGTTTTGGTGTGTGTGAAGTGATATCACAGCACGCACGCATCTCTCACTGGCTCTGGTGTCCTCTCCTGACAGCTTATTGTTTGCCATTTCCAATAGCAAGCAATACATTAATTATCCAGGAGCAAGTTGTCTAATTCTGTGATGTGCCATTTCGATATTAAGGTTACATACAATTCTTCCTTTCTAGGAAACCGAAGCGCGCGCAGATGAATCTAATTCTGTGGGGCACCTCTTGTGAACCCACAGCGCACAGTTTGAGCACTTGATCGCATTCTGTCCACATTCCTTCCTGCACGCAGCATATGGGAACTTTCCCTCGTCTTTTTGTGGGGCTCGACTGATGAGCACTTTGGTCTTGCCGACGTTGCCTCTGATGGCCTCCAAGATATTAGCAGCAAATTCTGTGATAATCGCACCTTTTAAAACACGTGCATTTGCACATCTATTTGTCAGGAGTCTCTGTCAGAACATGCCGTTAGTTGCTTTCATCAGAGTCACACCAACGACAGTCAGAATCCATGTCAAGACACTGACATCATCTTCGGGCTCACCAGATGGTTGATGTATGGAGGCAACATTTCGAGCATAATTTTCTTCAAACATTCGATCATTGAGACCCGACGACTATTGGAAAGCGGGCGCTCATTAAATTACGACCAAATTTGCACCGGCATCTGTTAGAAGATTTACACTAATTCTTCCATATATCTTAGTGTAAATTCATGCTTCAACGCATCAGTGGCTTCGTCGGCGCAGTCTCAGTCACACTAACTTAGACAAAGTGGAAAGTGAGATTTCTATGGTCTAACCGATGACTCATCCGCTCAATGATGACCGACGCGTTGGATGAGTTATTAGTAAGACCACAGAAATCTGACTTTCCAAATGCTACTGGCTACAAAGCAACAAGTGAAAAATGTTCTCCGAATTCGCTGAGACAAGGTAAGTTTCTCTCTTTCCTCTCTAAATATGACTTTATATATCACTCAATCGCTTCAAGACTTCAATCTTCAGACATTCAAGTAACAATTTAAGATTCAAGAATACAAGTAAGTAGGAGAGATCGTTAAGTGCAAGATGAGTTGTTATTTGTCTTAAAAACGAAAATGTTTTGAAATCAACAACCTCTCGACTAGCTGTTACACGACAAGGATGATGTTCCAAAATTCCTTCCAACTTCAGATAAAGATCTCACTGTCTGTCTGTCAGTTCTACGGATAACTGAGAAGACAAGTAAGTCAGTTGACCTTTAGTAAACCAGTTCATCCGCTCGTGACCGCTGAGATAGAGGTCGCAGTCTGCAGTTTCTACAGTCTCTGTCCTTCTCTGGTGTCGCAATTCTATCTCAGCTATTGTTTGCAATGATAGCAAAGATGTGGAGACAGTCGTCTCTCATTGACTTACGTGATTGGCCGAGCGCGCGCAATGCTGTTGCAAGTTGTTTTAAGGAACACACGAGCTGCCGTTGTCACATTGCAGACTGAACACCTGCCAAGTGAACAGTACCTATATTTGACTTTCTTGAAGATCAAGACTAGACCCTTGTGGCCGTGACCAGCAGCATTGCAAAATGTCATCTCTAGAACCAAATACGCAGACAAAGCAATTTATATATTTGATTTCAACATATCAAGCCTGCGGGGTAGTTTATTAATCCACGCGGTAAGCAGTAATTTGAGGAAAATTTAGACAAAAAAGTAGTACTGAATATTTGATTTTCTGCTTTGTTCTGATTTACAGTTTACAACTTGAAGACACGGAGAAATATATTTTTCCATCTATCACAAGGGACTCATTTCAAAATAATCGACAAAGCAGAATTCAGCCTTGGATGGCTGATTGGACAAATCGGTGTGAACCTTTTACAATATGCTGTAAGTTCAAATTTATAGCAAAGCAGCTTCAAACGACGCATCGTATTTCATTCAACACCAGGGAAATTTCGATACTTGGATGTTTGAAGCGTTGTATGAATCAACTCCAAGCCCGGTTTGGGATAGGGGCCGCTCAACCTTCATCATAAACAGATGAACACAACACAACTGATGACATTGGAATTTCATACAAAATCTGTGTGCATGTCCTTCATTCCTGATAAAGGTTAGGACCGGCTCTTATCCGAAACCGAATAACGTATTGGGCCGGATGATTGATACAACATGTGAGAGAAATCGTTCGAATGGCTGCTTTACAAAACGTCAATAAGGCGAAATTATATTCTTTCAAATACGGACTCAACTAATACGTATATTATACTCATTATTTAATCAAACAATTTTGGAAAGCTGATGATGACCTAAAATATATACAGTCGGTTTCAATGAATACGTTGTTGTAATTTCTATGTAAATTGGTTTTCTCCATAAAGTGTAGCAGATGACATTGCAAGTTTCAAGTCACTGCCTGTCTATGTTGACTGTAGTTGCAGTTATGAAGCATAGATCAGCTTTCTTGCGTATTGGAAATTTGAATTTAGAATCTACAGCAATGAACATGCGTCATAGAAAGCTTAGTTGTAGCTATTAACACAGTTTTCTATATCAATTGGTCAGCAGCATCTTAATGGCTGTCACAGAACCTTTCAATGACCACCAGCGTCCAGATGGCCTGTCTCTCCTTCCTTTCAATGGGATATTAAAGGTATGGGATGCCACATGTTCGGGCACGTTCTCTCACACGAATATGTCGGCATCTGCCACTGGAGCTGCTGCGAATGAGGCTGACCCCCTCTGCAAGATGAGGCTTGCGATGAGGAAACGTAATTTTTCGGGTAATTCCTGGAGGTGCTTCCTGTAATTCCTGTATTCAATATCATTTTGTTTTGAGTTTCATTTTGGAAAGAGATTGACAGACATGATGGATTACGAAATAATAAAGTGAGATTACCTTGATCACTTCCTTTGCTCCAACGTCCGAATAAACCACTTTCTCACTGATTGAAATCTCCGGTTTATCTGAAGAAGGAATGCAACGATGAGAAATTTCAATCCATCTATCAACAATTAAGGTTTGTAGTTTTGTAAGGTTGATTATTTTGCATCATATTTCAGGTGAACCATCAGCCTAGTAAATGAATCGACTGCTTTGATGGGTTGGAGTACATGTTATCCCTACAACTACTGAGAAAAACTTACAGTGGGGCCGCTAGCGATTATACACAACAAATTATAATCCATCAGCGACAGTACTTGTCATCGTTTCGTAGAATGAGATTATATCAATTAGAATGAACATTTTTTCTTCCACAGGTCGAGCCCCGAGAGTGTCATTGGAAGTCGGCAGGAAGGGCATCCGGTCTCCGTGGCACAGTGGTGAAGTGCTTGGCCTAGCGATCTTCTGGTCCTGAGGTCGAGCCCCGAGAGTGTCATTGGAAGTCGGCAGGAAGGGCATCCGGTCTCCGTGGCACAGTGGTTAAGTGCTTGGCCTAGCGATCTTCTGGTCCTGAGGTCGAGCCCCGAGAGTGTCATTGGAAGTCGGCAGGAAGGGCATCCGGTCTCCGTGGCACAGTGGCTGAGTGCTTGGCCTAGCGATCTGTTGGTCCTGAGGTGGAGCCCCGAGAGTGTCATTGGAAGTCGGCAGGAAGGGCATCCGGTCTCCGTGGCACAGTGGTGAAGTGCTTGGCCTAGCGATCTTCTGGTCCTGAGGTCGAGCCCCGAGAGTGTCATTGGAAGTCGGCAGGAAGGGCATCCGGTCTCCGTGGCACAGTGGTGAAGTGCTTGGCCTAGCGATCTTCTGGTCCTGAGGTCGAGCCCCGAGAGTGTCATTGGAAGTCGGCAGGAAGGGCATCCGGTCTCCGTGGCACAGTGGCTGAGTGCTTGGCCTAGCGATCTTCTGGTCCTGAGGTCGAGCCCCGAGAGTGTCATTGGAAGTCGGCAGGAAGGGCATCCGGTCTCCGTGGCACAGTGGTGAAGTGCTTGGCCTAGCGATCTTCTGGTCCAGAGGTCGAGCCCCGAGAGTGTCATTGGAAGTCGGCAGGAAGGGCATCCGGTCTCCGTGGCACAGTGGCTGAGTGCTTGGCCTAGCGATCTGTTGGTCCTGAGGTCGAGCCCCGAGAGTGTCATTGGAAGTCGGCAGGAAGGGCATCCGGTCTCCGTGGCACAGTGGTGAAGTGCTTGGACTAGCGATCTTCTGGTCCTGAGGTCGAGCCCCGAGAGTGTCATTGGAAGTCGGCAGGAAGGGCATCCGGTCTCCGTGGCACAGTGGTGAAGTGCTTGGCCTAGCGATCTTCTGGTCCTGAGGTCGAGCCCCGAGAGTGTCATTGGAAGTCGGCAGGAAGGGCATCCGGTCTCCGTGGCACAGTGGTGAAGTGCTTGGCCTAGCGATCTTTTGGTCCTGAGGTCGAGCCCCGAGAGTGTCATTGGAAGTCGGCAGGAAGGGCATCCGGTCTCCGTGGCACAGTGGTGAAGTGCTTGGCCTAGCGATCTTCTGGTCCTGAGGTCGAGCCCCGACAGTGTCATTGGAAGTCGGCAGGAAGGGCATCCGGTCTCCGTGGCACAGTGGTGAAGTGCTTGGCCTAGCGATCTTCTGGTCCTGAGGTCGAGCCCCGAGAGTGTCATTGGAAGTCGGCAGGAAGGGCATCCGGTCTCCGTGGCACAGTGGTGAAGTGCTTGGCCTAGCGATCTTCTGGTCCTGAGGTCGAGCCCCGAGAGTGTCATTGGAAGTCGGCAGGAAGGGCATCCGGTCTCCGTGGCACAGTGGTGAAGTGCTTGGCCTAGCGATCTTCTGGTCTAGAGGCGAGCCCCGAGAGTGTCATTGGAAGTCGGCAGGAAGGGCATCCGGTCTCCGTGGCACAGTGGTGAAGTGCTTGGCCTAGCGATCTTCTGGTCCTGAGGTCGAGCCCCGAGAGTGTCATTGGAAGTCGGCAGGAAGGGCATCCGGTCTCCGTGGCACAGTGGTGAAGTGCTTGGCCTAGCGATCTTCTGGTCCAGAGGTCGAGCCCCGAGAGTGTCATTGGAAGTCGGCAGGAAGGGCATCCGGTCTCCGTGGCACAGTGGTTAAGTGCTTGGCCTAGCGATCTTCTGGTACTGAGGTCGAGCCCCGAGAGTGTCATTGGAAGTCGGCAGGAAGGGCATCCGGTCTCCGTGGCACAGTGGTGAAGTGCTTGGCCTAGCGATCTTCTGGTCCTGAGGTCGAGCCCCGAGAGTGTCATTGGAAGTCGGCAGGAAGGGCATCCGGTCTCCGTGGCACAGTGGTGAAGTGCTTGGCCTAGCGATCTTCTGGTCCTGAGGTCGAGCCCCGAGAGTGTCATTGGAAGTCGGCAGGAAGGGCATCCGGTCTCCGTGGCACAGTGGTGAAGTGCTTGGCCTAGCGATCTTCTGGTCCTGAGGTCGAGCCCGAGAGTGTCATTGGAAGTCGGCAGGAAGGGCATCCGGTCTCCGTGGCACAGTGGCTGAGTGCTTGGCCTAGCGATCTTCTGGTCCTGAGGTCGAGCCCCGAGAGTGTCATTGGAAGTCGGCAGGAAGGGCATCCGGTCTCCGTGGCACAGTGGTGAAGTGCTTGGCCTAGCGATCTTCTGGTCCTGAGGTCGAGCCCCGAGAGTGTCATTGGAAGTCGGCAGGAAGGGCATCCGGTCTCCGTGGCACAGTGGTGAAGTGCTTGGCCTAGCGATCTTCTGGTCCTGAGGTCGAGCCCCGAGAGTGTCATTGGAAGTCGGCAGGAAGGGCATCCGGTCTCCGTGGCACAGTGGTGAAGTGCTTGGCCTAGCGATCTTCTGGTCCTGAGGTCGAGCCCCGAGAGTGTCATTGGAAGTCGGCAGGAAGGGCATCCGGTCTCCGTGGCACAGTGGTGAAGTGCTTGGCCTAGCGATCTTTTGGTCCTGAGGTCGAGCCCCGAGAGTGTCATTGGTAGTCGGCAGGAAGGGCATCCGGTCTCCGTGGCACTGTGGCTGAGTGCTTGTCCTAGCGATCTTCTGGTCCTGAGGTCGAGCCCCGACACTGTCATTGGAAGTCGTTAGGAAGGGCATCCGGTCTCCGTGGCACAGTGGTGAAGTGCTTGGCCTAGCGATCTTCTGGTCCTGAGGTCGAGCCCCGAGAGTGTCATTGGAAGTCGGCAGGAAGGGCATCCGGTCTCCGTGGCACAGTGGTGAAGTGCTTGGCCTAGCGATCTTCTGGTCCTGAGGTCGAGCCCCGAGAGTGTCATTGGAAGTCGGCAGGAAGGGCATCCGGTCTCCGTGGCACAGTGGTGAAGTGCTTGGCCTAGCGATCTTCTGGTCCTGAGGTCGAGCCCCGAGAGTGTCATTGGAAGTCGGCAGGAAGGGCATCCGGTCTCCGTGGCACAGTGGTGAAGTGCTTGGCCTAGCGATCTTCTGGTCCTGAGGTCGAGCCCCGAGAGTGTCATTGGAAGTCGGCAGGAAGGGCATCCGGTCTCCGTGGCACAGTGGTTAAGTGCTTGGCCTAGCGATCTTCTGGTCCTGAGGTCGAGCCCCGAGAGTGTCATTGGAAGTCGGCAGGAAGGGCATCCGGTCTCCGTGGCACAGTGGCTGAGTGCTTGGCCTAGCGATCTTCTGGTCCTGAGGTCGAGCCCCGAGAGTGTCATTGGAAGTCGGCAGGAAGGGCATCCGGTCTCCGTGGCACAGTGGCTGAGTGCTTGGCCTAGCGATCTTCTGGTCCTGAGGTCGAGCCCCGAGAGTGTCATTGGAAGTCGGCAGGAAGGGCATCCGGTCTCCGTGGCACAGTGGTGAAGTGCTTGGCCTAGCGATCTTCTGGTCCTGAGGTCGAGCCCCGAGAGTGTCATTGGAAGTCGGCAGGAAGGGCATCCGGTCTCCGTGGCACAGTGGATGAGTGCTTGGCCTAGCGATCTTCTGGTCCTGAGGTCGAGCCCCGAGAGTGTCATTGGAAGTCGGCAGGAAGGGCATCCGGTCTCCGTGGCACAGTGGTGAAGTGCTTGGCCTAGCGATCTTCTGGTCCTGAGGTCGAGCCCCGAGAGTGTCATTGGAAGTCGGCAGGAAGGGCATCCGGTCTCCGTGGCACAGTGGTGAAGTGCTTGGCCTAGCGATCTTCTGGTCCTGAGGTCGAGCCCCGAGAGTGTCATTGGAAGTCGGCAGGAAGGGCATCCGGTCTCCGTGGCACAGTGGTGAAGTGCTTGGCCTAGCGATCTTCTGGTCCTGAGGTCGAGCCCCGAGAGTGTCATTGGAAGTCGGCAGGAAGGGCATCCGGTCTCCGTGGCACAGTGGTGAAGTGCTTGGCCTAGCGATCTTCTGGTCCTGAGGTCGAGCCCCGAGAGTGTCATTGGAAGTCGGCAGGAAGGGCATCCGGTCTCCGTGGCACAGTGGTGAAGTGCTTGGCCTAGCGATCTTCTGGTCCTGAGGTCGAGCCCCGAGAGTGTCATTGGAAGTCGGCAGGAAGGGCATCCGGTCTCCGTGGCACAGTGGTGAAGTGCTTGCCTAGCGATCTTCTGGTCCTGAGGTCGAGCCCCGAGAGTGTCATTGGAAGTCGGCAGGAAGGGCATCCGGTCTCCGTGGCACAGTGGTGAAGTGCTTGGCCTAGCGATCTTCTGGTCCTGAGGTCGAGCCCCGAGAGTGTCATTGGAAGTCGGCAGGAAGGACATCCGGTCTCCGTGGCACAGTGGCTGAGTGCTTGGCCTAGCGATCTTCTGGTCCTGAGGTCGAGCCCCGAGAGTGTCATTGGAAGTCGGCAGGAAGGGCATCCGGTCTCCGTGGCACAGTGGTTAAGTGCTTGGCCTAGCGATCTGTTGGTCCTGAGGTCGAGCCCGAGAGTGTCATTGGAAGTCGGCAGGAAGGGCATCCGGTCTCCGTGGCACAGTGGTGAAGTGCTTGGCCTAGCGATCTTCTGGTCCTGAGGTCGAGCCCCGAGAGTGTCATTGGAAGTCGGCAGGAAGGCATCCGGTCTCCGTGGCACAGTGGTGAAGTGCTTGGCCTAGCGATCTTCTGGTCCTGAGGTCGAGCCCCGAGAGTGTCATTGGAAGTCGGCAGGAAGGGCATCCGGTCTCCGTGGCACAGTGGTGAAGTGCTTGGCCTAGCGATCTTCTGGTCCTGAGGTCGAGCCCCGAGAGTGTCATTGGAAGTCGGCAGGAAGGGCATCCGGTCTCCGTGGCACAGTGGTGAAGTGCTTGGCCTAGCGATCTTCTGGTCCTGAGGTCGAGCCCCGAGAGTGTCATTGGAAGTCGGCAGGAAGGGCATCCGGTCTCCGTGGCACAGTGGTGAAGTGCTTGGCCTAGCGATCTTCTGGTCCTGAGGTCGAGCCCCGAGAGTGTCATTGGAAGTCGGCAGGAAGGGCATCCGGTCTCCGTGGCACAGTGGTTAAGTGCTTGGCCTAGCGATCTTCTGGTCCTGAGGTCGAGCCCCGAGAGTGTCATTGGAAGTCGGCAGGAAGGGCATCCGGTCTCCGTGGCACAGTGGTTAAGTGCTTGGCCTAGCGATCTTCTGGTCCTGAGGTCGAGCCCCGAGAGTGTCATTGGAAGTCGGCAGGAAGGGCATCCGGTCTCCGTGGCACAGTGGTGAAGTGCTTGGCCTAGCGATCTTCTGGTCCTGAGGTCGAGCCCCGAGAGTGTCATTGGAAGTCGGCAGGAAGGGCATCCGGTCTCCGTGGCACAGTGGTGAAGTGCTTGGCCTAGCGATCTTCTGGTCCTGAGGTCGAGCCCCGAGAGTGTCATTGGAAGTCGGCAGGAAGGGCATCCGGTCTCCGTGGCACAGTGGTGAAGTGCTTGGCCTAGCGATCTTCTGGTCCAGAGGTCGAGCCCCGAGAGTGTCATTGGAAGTCGGCAGGAAGGGCATTCGACTCTGTAGATAAAGTGGTACTGCGTCAGCACCGTCAAAGCCCTCAGTGTGGGGAAGTAGTGGCTTTAAACCATTATTTTCTTTCACCTTCGCATAACATAAAAGCTCACAGCTACTCATCATCGGACTTGCTGTAAAATGCCGGCCAGTTATCTGCTTGAAAGTATCGATATGATGGATGTTTTATCGAATGTGTGGCTTGAAGTGTCAAACTTTACCATAGGGAATTGAAAAAAAGGGGGAGAATACTATGTTATGATTAAGAATGTGAGTTGAGATTCCAAAGGATATTTGAAACATCAAATATGTATCCAAAAGACATCTCAATGGAAGATCGATGCACTAGACCAGTAGATATAAGTGCCGAAAATGCGTCATCAGAACTAATTTTCATTTGTATGTGTAGACCTATTAATCATCATGAAAAAGAACTCTGAAACACTAGAACGAATTCCGTTTCAACCCCATGATTCATAGAACTTACAATGAACACGTAGGAGAAATGATTTTTGACTCCGCGGATTCTTTCCCACTTTTCGTTCGTCTTCAGTACTGAATCGTGCCACACAGGTGTACCGTCCAGCCCAAGACCGCTTTGCAGGGCCTGGACTGAACGACAGAGTCAGAATACGGCTGAGAGTTCCATTCGAACGTCCGTCGTCCGATACCTTGATCGGCCTTTCATTCTGAAAATGAAGTGACATTGACTGACTTCTCTGTATCAAAGAACAAATCAATGAAACATTGACAACAACGGAAACAGGAAAGGAACTGTCTGAAAATAATGTTGCATTGCAATGAATTGACTTTTGCTATCAAAAAATTACACCAAATTGATTGATTTAATATCAAAATTGCCATTAATTGTCAACGAGTTTTCTTTGTACATTTCTTTGTTTTTTTCGTTAATAAATCGGTATTTGCAATATTCTCTCACTATTTTACTCATAGATAGTGCAGTATAATTTCTTACTTGGCTAGAGCGATTTTAAGTCGCTGGAAAAAGCAACTAGCAAAGAACTCGGAAAGAATCTTTACATTTCACAATGCAATGATCTCTTTGATAATTGCTTCCACAATATAACATTAACATGGATTTTTGTGGGCAATAATGTAGGACATCAGAGGGCGCGTCCCGACAAAATTCATCTTAATACTATTGTGCGTCATTGAAATGGCCTGGGCAGCAATGCTATGAATACACATGGAGATATACGCTGACTGAGATTTCTAAAATATCTTTCACATGCATAGATGGAGATATCATCATTACGGGAGACATTGTTGCCTTCCTTTTTCCACATTGTATCATAGCTCAATGAACCTCAATGAAGCTCAATGAAGAGTTCAATAAACCGGCATCATTGCACTCCTTTATTGGAATAAATTGGCGCATAGAAAGTCTTTCATCTTCTAAAAAGTCAATTCTACATGCAAATCAAAGGAAATACCGTTGATATCTACAAGTTCATAACAAAAAGAGGAAGATATCTGCAAACTATAAACTTCTCATGCTCATAGATTCTGACTATCCTGTGACATGTAAAGTTTACTACTCTCCACAAAAAAACTGCCGTACATGATTATCAATCTTTATTGCCATTATGGAATTGTCGGTTTCAACAAACTATATCTTTCTTCTTCGAATGCTCTGGTTCGTTGGCAACAGACATGTTGATCTAGATAAAATGCAATACATACTTTGCATTTGTCGCGCACATAATTCAACAATGTCAAAGAATTTGTCTCAAGATGTCCAGGAGGGCGCTGGGGTAAGCAGCCACCATTGAGGCGGTTTATAGTCAAATATTTGGTAGAAGTTCCAGAAATTTCTGAAAGTCGGTGATCTTAAATTTTGAATTGACTTATTAAGCTTACAAAGTTGTGGTAAGTGGGAAAAATCTGTCAACCCATGAGTAAAGTCTTTTTCTTGCAGCGAATCTGATCCTGGGCCTTCTGCTTCCGTACCAGTGGAATTTTTCAATCAAATTCGGAATAATTCTTATATATCTTTTAGTTGAGGTAATTGAAAAAAGACTTTCGTATCGGTAAATCGGCGCCGAGTTCAAGTAATTGTGATGTAACGGAAATTCTACCAACTTGAAATCAAAGAATCATTTCTACGCAGTAGAGACCTAGTTTTATAATAATGAACTTAGAAAGTCGGAGCTGCAAGGCAAGGACATTGACTTCATTAAGTATTTGCGCAATTGTTTTAGCCTTGCACCTGAAACAGACGAATTTCAGGTTGAATGAATTTCAAGCTGCATATCATTGCTGAAAGACGATTGCAGCTGTCAGGAACCGGGTGTTGTCAACATGGAACCAAATGTACAAATATTGTGCCTAATGGTGCCGCCCTAATCTCCTGATGCACCATCACCGTGAAATATCAAGAACAATGAGAAGAATGTTCGTAGATTAAGTACATGAATATCACGCATCAAATGTTTCAATCATCGAAGTCAACCTAAAAGGTACAAAACCTGCCCAGCTGTGTGGTCTAAATTGGTTGGTTAAG
>CAJQUW010008351.1:0-65273 GCA_907163375.1 Prostheceraeus crozeri | reverse complement strand
TCTATGCATGGATTAATTCAATTTTCAGGAATGATTTTGTGATTCACTAAATCAAGTCTTCTTTTTATCTGAACAATGTTGTGGACATTTTACGTGCATATTTTAAAGTTGATTATGATATTTTAGTCTTTCAGTGTCAGGTAATTTGAGACATGGTAAGAGAGTGTATTCTTACTTGCAAGGCTGAGTCTCCACTTCCATAGAGGTTAGGTAAAGCAAACATTACCTCTCCAATCTAATCAGCGACTCAAGATTGTTAAATGCGTTTCCTTCGTCTGCATTGCTATCATTATCAGTTTATTCCGTGTTAATTTCTCCAAAGCAGTAAAAAATTGCACAGGTCACATTCGCACAACGCAACAACAGAAGTTCATTTAATAATATCGAAGCTCATTGCCGTTGAAGTACACAAGCATCATGCAAAATCAACAAGAATTAAAAATGTAGTCCAGTCGAATAGTCTGGAGCTGTACGGTGACGCTTAAGCAATTATCCAAGGTTATCCAAGCCTAGTCTTTGTTCATTCAACGCACCCACCGAATGCAGATGCTCACTTTTCATTTTCTTCTAATTATTGAATGGAATTTAGCGGCAATTAGAAAAAATGTTGAAAGAAGTTTGAATAAAAGAACTTTTGAACTCATAGAGTAAGTGTATATGCAGGTAGATTGGCAACTCAAAAATATTCTGGCATGCAGTGGAACTTTCTGTAACAACATTCGATTTCATGCGTTGGTAACTTTCCTGAGTGGAAAAAAATTATTTAATCAATTTGATCAGCTATTTTTGAAGACGGCTGGCCTCACTTCACAGCACAGCCATTAAGATTTCGGTAGGCTATATTGCTGTTTCTTAATTAATTTGCAAAATAAAATGTTGGTACATCCATTTGAGTGACTTTATTAGGTTTGGATGGAACATTCACCTGACCTATGTATCAATGCAGTTACAAGCACTTCTTCGTTGAGCAAATTTCACAGTCCTGTCATTTGAATTTCTGAGCCCAATTCTTTTTGCTTGGGAGGCGTTTGGTCAAAAGCAAGTGCTGGAACATGATGACACACCTGAAGAATGGGGGTACGGTGGCTTTCAGAAATTGCACACATGTATTGAAATTGTAAGGACTGAGCAACTTACTATTGAATGCCATACTTCACAGACGTGTCTAAATGCTACCTTTCAATGAATTTCCTCCAATGAATTAGCATTCTTCAGTTAGCTATCGATTATTAAGATTTAGTGATTTACATGTACACCAAGGCCTACTGGAAAAACATGATTTTTAAACATACTCGTATTCTATGAGCTCAATAGATCAATTTCAATGAGCACATCTTAGAGTGTGGAAGCGCTATATATTCCCATTAAATTTAACGATAGCTTGTATTAAATTGTAATCACTATTGTAGATCAATGAATTTATCTAAAAATATATAATATCAGATGTTTTACTGCAGGTGACCATGCAACTTGTTCGATAACAAGTACATGCAGTCACTCTATTTGCCTTATAGCCCTATCAGCTTCGCCTCGTCATTGATAGCGTTATTGACTGACGTTTTTGCAGTTAGATTTGCTCTATTTTGTCTACGTCATCCAGAATTCGTGCAGTCATCGGTTAAGGTTAAGTGTCCACCGAATATGCTAAATAATTGTTTCAATTAAGCTGTAACATGTAAATCTGCTTTAGATGACTACCAATCCGTTATTTTTCCATAAATTCCAACTGATTGTGAGCGATTTATAAACTTTGAAGATGTATAAAATCATCTAATAATGCTAATAAGCTTGCTCTATATGCCATGTATGTGGAATAAAACTAAATGTTCGTATTGACTAGATGTGGCTGGCTGTTTTGCTTCCTTGCGTAATGGCCTTTTCTTGATAGAGCTCTCTATTCTAGGATTTAAAGTATAATCCATTGTTTTAAAAAAACCAAGTTATCGGGCTAAGAGCCTCCTGAAGACAGATAGTCTGAAAAAGCCAGTAAGAATGTAGAGTTAAGGAGCCTACAAATGGACCATTTTACAGTTCTGCTTTAATCAGTAATTGTATATCGTCCCGACTCACATAAGAAAGATCGACCGAGCCCGAAGCCCTGATCTGAGCAGCATGTAGCACGTTGAACATGTACTAAAGCTGATGAAACTGACTATTTTTAGCAACCGACGTTTTCAAACAACCGCTTTCATTGAGAATAACCAAACATCGAAGTTAAAATTATCAATGTCACGTTCAAGTGTAGCGAGGGGGAACAGGCTATAGATCAAAGAATAGGAACAGAAATAATCTTTGGCCAACCGAACGCGGAACGATTGGAATTTTCTCATCAAATCCTAATTTCCGAATCGAATAGAAATCTCGAATCTGCACTGAATTTGCGAATTTTCATCGAATCTCGAATTTTTTTGGCAGGTGTATACAATTTACAGATCAGAGGTTCGAAGGTTCCACCTAAAGCGTGGAATTCAAACTAGCTGCTATTGAACAGTGAAAACTGTCGGGATAGCAAGCTGAATCTGAGAGATTCTAGGGCGAGTTCTTATGCATAAGAAAACTAAACGTTGTGAATTTATGATAAATAATGAGCTTAAATGCATGCTATGCGTTCTTGCATCATGATTGGGGGAATTAGAAAACAATGTTCTTCAAATCCAGTCAGTATGCTTTTCCAAAAGTTGGGTCAAATTTACGCCGGCGAATGTTCGTGCCAGGCCAAAACCAGCAGGAGGAAAATAAAAAGGTTTCGTTAATAACGATGTAAAAAACACAGAATCACATCTATTCATCACTGAATTTCCTTCTTCCTTTGTGCATGGTGTGTCTCAGCGAATAGCCGGTGTGGCCACTTCGCCGCACCTTCGGCATTCTGGCCAGTTGATTCACGAGATCCTCGTTTATTGAATGCTCCGCTCCGCCGATGCCGGATTCTCTAGTTGAATCCATTTTAGAGATCTATATATAGAGCACACCTAGTATGGCAGCCAGAACGAGTTTGATGCAGGGAACGAGGCCGAAAGTGAGACTTTCACAGGACAGAATGATGTACAACCCACGCCTACTACGAATTGCAGTCTGCCGAGTTCTAGTGAGTTCCTCATCTTGTCAGACAGGAATCAAAGAAAAAACACATGTAAATCCAATGGGACGCAGATTGCAGTTTTTGGCTAAAACTCGAAATTTTCTTTCTTTTCCTCTTATTCATACTGAGAAGTAGTAAGCCTAGAGTCATATTTTTTTGTCATGGAATATTTCAGGTCATTTCCTTTCATGCTTATGCACCCCTGTCTATAAAACTAAACACATTTAGATTTGGCTAGCCTCTTAATGTCGGCAAACACAAACATTTTGAGCAACTTTATCCTAGCCAAACATTCAACCTCATTCTCACATACATTGTGGATCAGAAGCATGATAATAGTACATGCACATCATAGGAAATGACCTGAAGACATTCCATGTCAAAAATTACGGCTCTGGGCTTAGTACTTTTTGTTCTATTAGAGAAAGCATACAAAATTTCATTTTAGCCAAAAACTGCAATCGGCGTTCCATTGGATTTACATGTGTTTTTCTTTGATCCTGTCTGACAAGAGGAGGAACTCACTAGAATTCGGCAGACGTGCAGATTCGTAGTAAACATAGGGTGTGCATCATTTTGTGTAAGTCTCATTTTCGGCCTCATTCCCTGCAGA
Source organism: Prostheceraeus crozeri (assembly GCA_907163375.1). NCBI lineage: Eukaryota > Metazoa > Platyhelminthes > Polycladida > Euryleptidae > Prostheceraeus > Prostheceraeus crozeri. The sequence goes on along the minus strand of CAJQUW010008351.1, from coordinate 61,578 downwards.
AACTCGTTCTGGCTGCCGGACTACACGTTCTATGTGACATTTGTGGAAAATCCTCAGTGTGTAAAGGATACTTGATTGGTCGGGGAACGTAATTGTCACACCTTGTGCACACATATATAATTTATGATCATGGATGTGATAAATGATGATTAAATGCGATGAATTATTTTCATTTTGATACTTACGCAACGCTGTCTTTGATTATAATTTGAAATGATTTCCAAATTTTAATTCGTTGGATGAGCATGAATTGATCATGATGAATGCACATCAATAGCTGTAACGAATAAAACAATTTATCTTTCATTCCTCAAATACACGTTCGTGGCTCATGGAGCAAATACATAAGTCGGGTCTCTCTCACGTAGCCTATAAGGATTCAGGAAATTCTGCCAATATATGACAGCGGATAGATTTACACCTTTTCCTAATTGTCGGCGCATTTTATTGTCCACATGCTATTTCCGCATAAAGCATTGTTTTATTTCTTCGAATGCAAATATAACTCATTATTTGCATCCGTCTTGTTAGTGTTCCCCTTGATTGGCAGATATTCATTATCAACCTCACTTCCGGTGTTTACTTTTAAATTTTCTGTTTCGGCACCATTCCACTAAGATGCCTAATCGCACATTTGCTTTGTTGTACAATATTTTGTAATTAAACATGTTGTTTTTGATTATTAATCTTCATTAACTCAGTCTCGAAATTTCTCTCAAAACTTGCATTTTCAGAATTCCCGCATAAACATTCGCCTCTCGAATCACCAATGTCTTCGACCGCTAAACTTCCACCAACCACTCGGCCAATGAATTGTCGAAATTCATTCCATGGATCCTTATAATCTGCATTGACAGTAGTGTTGATTATAATGTCATTGCAATGGATTCAAATAGAGAAAACTGTGAACAGGCGGCTCTCAATCATGGAACTCCATCTCAAGAGAAACTGACAAGGGAATGCTGATGCACAAGAGATTGGTAGAACTTGTCAAAAGCAGTTCGGCCGCTGGTCTGTCACATGCGTTTTCTGCCGCAACTCGAAGGGCTCGCATATTTTGGATCTTTGTCTCTGTTGCAGGAGTTTGTGGTTTTCTTACCAACTTGACATTTATCACGGCGAGATTTCTGAAGAATCCGATTCTTACAACGACATCTGAAGAAGTCCAGCTCATTTACATGGCCAGATATCACTCTATGCAACCCAAGCTCACCCGTTCCATTCTCCCTTGAGCCTCAATTGGTCAGAGAATGGCAAATAATGAAGGATAAAATACAAATCTTCCACAACTGGACGGAGAGTTTCAAGCTGCCGATTCTTTCAAACAATCTCCTTATCCTCTCCTCAATAGATCTAGACAAGTTTCACGTATCAGACGTAAAACCGTTTATCCCCGTTGGAATGTTGAAGTTCATAGTTCCTTATAAGCATGTCACTGTCCCGCAACTTATGTTCGTTGATGATAATGACTTTCAGAGACGATGGTTGATGTCCGGTATTAAACGCCTGCCTCTTCCTTGTTATACTTTGAATGTCTCCAACGTTGGTAAAAAATTGCAGAGAAGACTGAACTCGACGAATTACAGACTTACAGAAGTAGATCTTGTAGTAAATGTGAACTACCAAGACTATCTCAGATTCGATCCAGTCGAGAGTCAGGTGGCTATTCTATACATCACTCCTCCGGATTCCAGCATCGTGTCAGCAAAGGGCTATATCTTGACTGTCGGGGGTGAGAGGAAATTCGGTATATCACTTCTGCATCAAAAGCGATTAAACAGAAACGATATTTGTCGTGAAAATTCCTTCATTACAAGAGAGCACGAAGCCATGAAGAATTCACGTGGCTATTTGGGAGATCATAAGGACTGTCGGTTCTCTCTCTTGCAAAGGGATTTTCTGGACACTTGTGGATGCTACTTTTCTGGCTTTCCGATCATCAAATCGAATCAGCCATTTCCAAGATTGTGTTTTAAACACGTCTCTTTACAACGCTTCTGAGATAAAGCAAAATATACGATGTGTATTGCAGACTGGAGAGAAAATGATCTCATCACTGCAACGACTTAGTGAATGTGAACATTTTAATAAACCTTTGTGCAGCGAGATGACCTACAAGGCAATGCATTACAATATCCCATGGTCCGAAGGCTTGTCAAATTCTAAACGTGCAAAAATCATATCAAATATTCATAGAACAGCTCCAGTTTTAAGGAAGCTGATGAATTCGAATAATTTATCGTACGTGTTAGAAAACTGCATGTATGTGAAAATATTGCAAGAGGATGAGTTCGTCCGTCACATTTCCGAAGAGTTTGAGTATCCATTTTCTCAATTCCTATCGGATATTGGTGGCCTTCTCGGCTTGTGGGTAGGATTGAGTGTTGTTAGCTTGTTTGAAATTTTGGATATATCCTTGCTGAGTCTTGCAATTCTAAGACGGAAGCTGTGCTGTGTCTAAAACGTGAGGCTGAGATGTGATTAGTGCAGGAAAATTGTATTTGAACACTTTGAGTTCAATGAATAACATATACAGATCGAATTTTATAGAAGTGTCTACTACTATATCAATGAAATCGTCCAGATAAAGTGACAATTTTGTCTTTTTACTGAGTTTCTGGTAGATTTCGATTTACAATTCATGAACAGTATCATATTGAATCATATTATCAAAACTATAATGCTGGGATGCGCCGTGAAATATCCAAACTTCCAGCAACCAACAAAGTGTGCTTCGGTCATTTGTATAGAATCCGACACTCTACAATAATATAGAGCTAGAAAGGACATAGCGCTGATAGCAGCAGTACTTGCATGGCGTAGACATGCGTTGTCAAGACAACAATGCCTTCTAGGCACTGTTGTTGACGACTTCCAGTGCTTGACAGTGAGAGGGTATCGCATTATCGGGGTATTTTTTAAATATTCGCTCTTATTATCATTTCTCATTATAGAAAAGTATTTTCATGAAATAACTTGCAGTGTATCACATTATGACAATAATCTACAGCTGTTGCATGTTTCATCATTTTGATTCTTCTTAGATCTAACAACATTGACCTATATGCAGATTGGTGCGCAAATAAACTGCTGAAATGACAAGCCGCTTTTATCCATTCTAGCTTCAAGCACAGTGGAAAGTCGGATTTCTGCAGAAAATTTTGTTGTTTTTTAATATACAAGCCTATAATACTACTCTAGGTGATGATACATGAATTTTTTTCCACATTGAGAAAATTCATTGAGAGCCGTGTAGCCTTTCATTGGACATCTATGATTTTGCACTCAGACGCACTCAGTTTGGTAGTGCACATATTATAGTGCATAAATGATTGCGGCAACCATCGGCAAATACTATGTAGCTCTATGTTCTACAATATAAAAGGTAGGTTGTGGTAAAAGCGGACGAAACCTGACATTTTATTATCAAAAAACAAACTGTAGCATTTATGTAGGATGGTATAGTTCATTCCCGCTCTCAATCTCTATCTCTCTCACTCTCACTCTCACTCTCACTCTCTCTCACTCTCACTCTCACTCTCACTCTCACTCTCAGTCTCACTGACTCACTCTCACTCTCTATCTCTCTCACTCTCACTGACTCACTCTCACTCTCTATCTCTCTCACTCTCACTCTCACTCTCTCACTCTCACTCTCTATCTCTCTCACTCTCAGTCTCACTGACTCACTCTCACTCTCTATCTCTCTCACTCTCACTCTCTTCCACTCTCTCTCTCTCTCTCTCTCTCACTCTCACTCTCTCTCTCTCTCACTCTCACTCTCACTCTCACTCTCACTCTCACTCTCACTCTCACTCTCACTCTCACTCTCACTCTCACTCTCACTCTCACTCTCTCTCTCTCACTCTCACTCTCTCTCTCTCTCTCTCTCTCTCTCTCATCACTCACTTCAAATCGATAATATCTCATCTTCAAGATTGTATATCCGCAGATTGAATCTGTGATCCTGTGTATAAGTGCCCTGGACAAATCCAACGCTCTCACAATAAACACGAAGTGCTTCGAGACTTTTCTGTACCATACTCGACCGAAATATCCAGAAGCACACAGCATTGTGATCCTCGGTGGAATCTCTGCAAACTTCTCAGAGTCAGAGATCAATAACGTGAAGACTTTGAATGAATTTATTCGTGAAAAATGCAAAGTTGATTGTCTTGCCATTCTTCCTCCTGATCATTACAATATAACAAATTCGAATGTTTTATCAGATGAGTCGAAAAGTGATCTCTTTGGCATTCTAGATAATTTCTTCAATAGGAAAAAGACTGTCTGGAATTAAACTTTCTAATATAATGATATTAGCCAAAAACTTTTAACCTAATCATCACACATTTTCATTACTGAGTAACAGCACAACGTCTGTGCCCGTCCCAAAACAATGTCCACATAAAAAAGTAGTTAATCAAGTTTTGGAATATATTCGCAAATTCCAATGGCAAAATTCATTTCAATGGCCTCGTTCATATGACTGCACCAGAAATAGATGCGGGTTTACCTAATCAAACAACTGGCACATCCTAATGTTGTCTCTGATAATGTAAAGCAGTTGTCCAAAGAAATTTTAGCCTCTACTTTGCAAAATTGTCCTGATTGCTTTTCCGATGATAATTTAAATCAATATGAAAGAAAAGAAATCAAACGATTGAAAAGATGAGATTAACAGACTGATATGCCTACAGGCAGATGTAATTTCCTTGTCTAGAAATTACTCTGGCATAATTGATTATTTCTTGAAGACTATTGCTCAAAAATCTGAGAGCTATCTACATGATGCTTATGATTACATATGAGAGCCAGACTCAGAAATATTGAGCTTACAGATAATGCTTTGCTATTTGCACTTGACGTCGAGTCTTCACACAGAATGGTGCCTGTTCAAGAAACTATTAATCTCATCTCTAATATATTTCTAGAATACCCAGATGAAAAGAGACCAGACTTAACACTTTTGACACAAATGAAAATGATACTAAATGACAAGTTTGACTTTTGTTCAAAGTACTGGTTTGTGGATTGGAATATGGCCAATTTGAATTTCATGGTGATCGTTCCTTAATTGTCAGCGTTCTTGTTTCGGATCATTTTCCATTTACATTCATTTTTCCATTTCAGTAATCAGTGGATTTCTATTGCTTAGTGTCAATTTTTGGCCAAGTTTAATTTTTTTCTCAGATATCTTCATACATCACAATTTTCAAACTATCAAGGTTATCCTCGAAGCATATATCGCACAAGGTTCCAATTTGCCACTGACATCTAGAACCAACACTTTATACCGATCATTCGCCATTGTTAGTCAAACTGAATATTGAATTGAAAAATCAGAAACAAGAGCATCAAAAACCTTTCAAAAAAAGTAAAACCAAATAAATGGACCAATCAAAACAGGCTTGAGGACCATAAGATGTTATCAGAACAATTTAAGATTTTGAGGAATAAAATTCATCGTGACAATTTAGTCAATGAACAAATCTACATGGAGTTGACTCATTTAAATAGGATAAATAATTTAACAAATATCGGAAGAAATGAAACCAAAGTAATATATTCCGAAGAAACTAGGAGATATAGAAAAGAATACAGAAAAATAGTAAATGAATGGAAAGAAAATAAAACAAACGATGGTCTGGAGATATTATTACATTGCAAAAGACAATTAGATAAAAAATTACAAATCGAAAAGAAGAAGATAAAGGCCACAATATTAGAAAATTTAAAAGCCGCAAAAATAAAGGAGGATAGCAAAACATATAATAACATTATTAATAACATTAATAATAATAACATAATAATTATTTATAATGTATTATTAATAACATTAATAAACATAACATTATAGCAAAACAACTTCTAAACAAAGATAAGAAAAAAGCATTCAAAGGTGCAAAAGATTTAACAGCAGATGAATTTCGATTACAATTAGAAATCATTGACATCAGAAAAACCGTCATGAATAAGATGGCGCTACTCAACGGTTGCCATGACACTAAAGAGACAGACGTCTTAAATAAAAGAATTGACTATGAATTTACCGACAATGAAATAATAGATGCTATAAAATCAGCTAAGAATTCGAAATCTAGTGGCCCAGATGGATTGACCAATGAAATATTTAAGATGAACCTAAATGATGCGAAGGATGCATTAAGGTGTTTGTTTAGCAATTTACTTATATCCTGTGAAATTCCATGGCAAGAAAGTTGGATCACACCAATATACAAAAAAGGAAATATCAAAGATTCAAACTCCTACCGGTGTATAAATCTTTCTTCTAGTTCAGAAAAGATTCTCACAAAAGTTATAAACAATAGAGTAATTAAATGGCTAAACGAAAACGATATCATGCATCCATCTCAAACCGGCTTCATTAAAGGAAATTCTGTCCTAGACAACATCATGGTATTAAATGAAATACTACAGATCTATAAGAATAAAAAGCGTCTGCTCTTCTTGTGTTTCATCGATTTATCAAAGGCTTTTGATTCCATATCAATATTAAAACTAATATGAAAGTTGAACACGACAATTCCGAATGATAAGTTATTAGCTTTAATCATTAATATTCCTGAAAACGAAAACAAAAAATATCGAATACTTTATAATGGTGATGAAAGTAAACTTTTTGGATTAAAGAATGGAATCCCGCAAGGTGATAGCTTGTCTCCCACGTTATTTTACATATACATGAACGACCTTCTAACAACATTTGATAAAAATCTGGAACGTCTCAGCCCAATCGAAATCGGAGACCTAAAAATTTCAGCTATGATCTCTGCTGACGACATTATGCTAATGAGTAAAACACAAGAAGGATTGATAAAACAAATCAAGTTAGTGCAAAATTTCTTGGCACAGCTGCACAGAAAATTTCTTGGAAATTAATTATGCCAAAACAACAATTGTGATAAAGAATTCTAACTTAAAAATACAAAACATACATAGAAATACATAATACCATGAACATTATCAATGTTGTTGACGAATATTTTCAAATAGTAAAAAGCATATTCAGGAATTAGAAAAGAAGGGTAAAAAGTCATCATACTTAACAAGCAAAACTTTAAAGGAATTTGGAGATGTCAATGGAACTTTACTGAAAGATGCGTTTGAATTCTTAACTCTTTCTCAAATAAAGTACTGTGCCGAATTCTGTCATCATTTGAACTTGAAGGAATTGAATAAGCTGCAAGTGCAATTCTATAAAAGATTTTGTCATCTGAAAATCACAACAGCAACTTATGGTATAATTGGTGAATTTGGCATAAAACCAATTGAGTATCACTTTTATAAGGCAGCCTTACATTATTGGTTGAGAATCTTGCACTGTAAAAAAATATCATTAGTTGAAAAGCTATACAGCATCATCTACAAGAACATTGACGAAAAGCAATTTAAAAATACTTGGTACTATGGGATTAGAAAATTACTAACTAAAATATATTTGCAAGACTTATGGGATAATCAAAGTCATGATGAAAAACTGAAATCTATTAAGGCAATAGATACACGTTTGATAGAATACTTTAGAGAACAGTGGATTTACAGTGCTAAAAATAGCATGAATGGACTTGATTATTTACAAATTTGTCAATTTAGCAGTGAAACAAAATATTATTTGAATGTATCCACAGAAAATAATGTAACCAGAACCATCTTGAAACTCAGAACAGGTAACCACAACTTGACAGTTTAAACAAGCAAATATAGAAACGTAAGCAGCAGATTATTTGAAGAATATTCATGTACCTCATGCAATCTTGGAAAGACAGAAGATCTATTTCCTTTCATCGTTGAATGTCCGCGATATGAATTGATTAGACAATTGAATATACCTTTCATGACAAACATATGGAAGGCTGATTTCTATGCCATTATGTGTGGCTTAAATCCAACCGAAATGAAATTTATAGCAAAGTTCATAACACTGGCCAGCGAAATTAGGGACAATCATTAGAATTGATCTGATTAGACTTCGTTTTATTACACTGAACATTTACTGCAGACGGCTAGACAATGCATATCAATATTGATTTTGTACGGTATCAAGTCTGGCCAACAATCAGAAAGTGAAAAGTATTCCGATGCTGTTATTTAACCGACCACCATCCATGCAGTCTCAGTTGAACTATACGAACCTACTGAACGGTTTACTGAACAAATAATTTCTCTTGGATCAGCCACAATTTTGGATTTCGCCTATTCTTTAAGTTCCTGCTCCTTTACAGGTGAGATATAAATCATTCGAATTTTTCATGTTTCTTGTAAATTGATATTTATCACTATGCGTATTCTTCGTGGCTTATCCTCAAAGTAACATGAATTAATTTAGCTTCAGGATTGAATGACGGAAAATTAGGAATGCATATAAAACAAAATCTAGATATGTGGTTTACAATCAATTAAAGGGAATCTGCTAGCTTGACTAATTCATTGAATTTATCAGACTTATCCATAAGGTGCATTCTCCTCTCATTCTCATTGCAGCCATATTTGTGTTACATCATGTTTACTCAAAGTTACTCATACTGTTTACTCAATGTTGATGCAAATGTTTTTTACAAATTAACATCTGATATTCTGATATTCTGACATCAGAATTACATGCATCTTTACATTCTTCAGAGATAACGAGGAGTTGAAATATCGAAGAATGGTTGATTGAACGCCATTTACCAGCTGGTGGGGAATAGCTATTTTCTTGACAGATGAAATATTAACTTTTCCTTCCATAGCTACATGTACGTTGTACAGCCCGAGCGCAGCGAGGGATGAACAGATAGCTAAGGGAGGAAACGTTTATTTCTTCTCAAAAGAATGCAGCTTTTCATTTTGTGACTTTTGGATGTCTATTGTTCATTATGAAATTGATGGTTTTACCGCGAAATCTATGAATGAGCAAATCCAGGGACAATATCGATATCTTGGTAGTCTCTCGCTAATCATAACTTGCTTACAGATTTCTATGATTTTTTTGCACAGGAGCTTACACAGGAAAAGTTAATTGCGGGAAGAAAATTTAGCTTTGTGATCCGATGGGACTGAAAAATTGATTTTTCCTCCCGGCATTTTGCATAGAAGAGAGATCTTTTCACTCCCACACAAAATGAAAATATATATTTCTGTTTTAATTGCGAGATTTCTCTCATATCAATATTGACAAGGCCAGATCGATGAAATATATATTGACAAATTACATTAATTTTTGTGCGTAAAGACTGAAAAATAACATTATACGTGTTTCAATAATTTAATAACAAAAAAATCATTATATACTGTTGAATACAGAATTATAGATTTGCCAAATTTATGCCAACATTATGCAACATGATCCTTCAATTCCATCCTAAACATGCTTGAGACATCAGTGCTCATGCTGAATTTTTTCAGCTTGTTTGTTTGTTTGTTTCATAGATAAATTTTGTGTCATTACATAGTATGAAAATTTTCTGCTCCATGTACTTTCTTCTCTGCTAATTCAAATATGTTTTCAGCTTGCAATTTTGAGAAATGCATTGAACCTCTTCCAAATCATTCTCCACTTGTACGATATACGCATTCTAAGGAATGAAGAATGCAAGTTTTGTCCAATAAATGAATCTATGGAAAACAAAAATTTGAAATGGTTAACCGTCCAGCAATGAAAAACTACGGCATGGAAAGTCGTGATGCAATGTTAGATTGCTCTGTCAGCCTATATTTCCCCTGTCATCTTTCTTTGAAAGTCGTCTAGATATTTCCAATTCCAAGTTAGACGGCCTTAATTGGAGAATCAAGGCCGTCTAATTTGCTATGTGTCGATACGCGAGGCCGATTTAGGCTGTCATCTGAAATCCACATTGATACCATTGACATCTGCTGAACATAGAGATAGACGACACACTATCCTTTAGCCAAAATCAATCGACTGAATCTGATTACATCAATATTGGCGATATTGCGAATTCCCTGGACTACAAAATGAATATCACCAAAAAATCTTTTCGACTAAGCGCCAAATATCGAGTGCTCATTTTCCACAGATCCAAAGTTGTCCCCCTTATCCCCGTCCAGCAATCTTCACATGATAAAATATCCAAATCAATAATAGTGCCAAACTCTAATCAGCCGTGTATTCAAACAATACAACTAGTAGACGAAACTCCACTACCTTGCTCCAATCATGATCCTTTGAATAGCTCCACTCCTTCTCCAACTTACTGACAAATTCTGAAGAAACAAAAACAATATTCCACTGTACTTACTAAAAATGTGGATGAATCCAAAAATCGTGCCACAATTGAAAACGATATAAGTCAAGTTCTCCATAACAGTGCTGTCCATGAGACACTTATTGTTTTAGGGACATAGACGGTGATATTAAGGCTAAATTTGAAGCATATGATGATGTGCAGGAAATTGAATCTACAGTCCATGAAAAGTTGGGCTATGAGACTCGCAGCCGACCAATGCTTCTACCCAAAATGATAATTTCCCATATACCAAAGCATGCATCTCGATACTCTTTAATGGATGAAAGTTGCTCGGCCAACCTTTGGCTTAGTGATATTCAGAATGAGTCCTCTGTTGCGATTCTTTTTTGCTACACCAACCATGATTTCAATAGTGCTGTTGTTAGGGTCACTCCAACAGTCCGAAGAGAAATCATGAGTCACGGGAACAAGATATGGATAGGAGCAAAAGTGTGTCCCGTGAAAGATCGAATCCGTGTCATCCGTTGTACCAGCTGCAATAGATTTGGTCACGTTAAATCAAAATGTATGAAAAATGTAGGAATTCGCTCTTTCTGTTCAGACGTGCATGCTACTGCCGATTGTCTAGTCAAATCAGAAACTAAGTAGTACAACAGTGTAAACTGTAAAGACACAACAAACAACACAAACCATGCAAGTCTTTCACTTAAATGCCCAACATACTTTTACAGAGAATCAAAATTATAAAGCGCACAAAGTGGGGTGATGTTGATCCACCTATCTCTTTACGAGGACTATAGAGGAACGTTTCTCATCTCACCGCAAAATCAATAATCAATTTCATTACACATCTAGCCGACTCGCACAACCGTATCCCACAACAACGCCTCGCCTTACTAAACGTTTGTTCCTTAAAAAAGTTGAATCTTGCGAATTAAAAGGCTTGTACATTATTGAAACAAAATGTACTCTATGACATTAAAAACGATCCACTTGATGTAGAAAATCTCAATGGAAGTGGACGACTTTTATTTCATACTGCACTGACCAGGATGTCTATGCATCAAATTTGTCATGCTAATATACAGTAGCTGTCCATTGTCGATATCTTTGGCATAGTTGATGGATTTCAAATTCGACCTTTTATCACTATCAAGCAATTCTGTCTGACTAAATTTTGAAGCAAAAATGTCGCAATCAGAGTTTGTAAAAGGAATGGCTGTTGGAATGCTACGATGTGGAAGGAGTTGTAGGTTTGTTGGACGGAAGTTGGGTGTGTCACACTCCACTGTGAGCAGGTGGTGGAGTCGATGGAACAATGATGGAAATGTTAAAAGAAGGAAAGGATCAGGGAGACCGAGATTGACAAACAATGCTACCGATAGGAAGTTGGTTATCTCAGCAAAGCGCAATCGCTTTAAGACTGTTCCTCGACTGGCCATCAGCTGGAAAGCTGCAGCAGGAATTGCATGCAGTATACGAACAGCATATCGCCGTCTAGCAGAAGCGGGCCTGAGGTCATACCGACCTGCTGTAAGAATTCCTCTAAGTAAGTAATGCGAGAATTTCACACAATGACATTGTTTCACTGCCAATTTTTTTCTCCGCAGGTCTTGAACACAAGCGAAAGCGTGTGGAATGGTGTGAGCAGCATCATGGTGTGAGCACCCCCGACCTGTCTCCGATCGAACATGCTTGGGATGAACTTGGTCGGAAGTGAGAGATGCATATGATCATCCGCCATCAACACTGACAGCTCTTTCAGAGAGACTCATCGATCAATGGTCATTGCTGGATCAGGAACGGCTTGATCATCTTTGCGACTCGATGCCGATGAGACTTCAAAGCTGCATTTCAGTGCGGGGAGGACATACTCGGTACTAATGCCTCCCATTTATTCAAATATAATGTTTTATATAAAATGCTATCTTATAATTCATGAGTGTGAGTGGAATAAAGTTCATATATTTGAGTGGAGCATTTTTTATGTCAGGCAGTATATCAGGAATATGAACATTGATATATTTATTATTGTTGAAATCTTTTGCATAGCCTAAATCAATACTCGACTCTTATGCATACGTCAGTGGCTATTATTTGGTTAGACGTGATCGCAATATTTACAGATGCAGGAAAAAGCTTTGCCCAAACGATCACCGAGGAGGATAAAGTATTAGTGGCCCAAGAAGCGATGACTTTATTTATAAATGCCTCATATTGCCCGCCTAAGTCAGAGAAAAATGAACTTGATGAATACTTAATTGACTCGGTCAATGACATTATTAATCTAAACCGTGGGGGCACAATTTTCATCGAAGGTGACTTCAATCGACTTTATCTGACTATATTGGAAGAAGAATGCTTCTTAACAATTTCAGGAACTCCTCCTACTCCAAATGAAGCAACACTTCATTTCATAATAGCTATAGCTATCGACCTGATCTTATCCACTCATCTGATGTGTTTATGCCATCGATTAATACTGACTACATAGGCATAATTGTTAAACCTAAGAAAAAATGCCTCCAATCAGAAAGTCTACTGTTTTCAAAGATTTCTCCATGAAGAGCAAACGAACATTTAATTGCTTACTTGAACTTCAAGATTCTTCGTATCTTTACGAATTGTTAGATGTTAACGAGGCCGCATTTTATCTTGGGAGTACTTTAAACGGTATAATCAATTCAGCGTTTCCTGAACGCATTGTGATCATGAGTGACAGCGACCCTATCTGGGGAACGCCATATATTAAATTTCAATCCAACAAATTGAAAAGCTAAAGACAAAAATCTGTGAGCGAGCAAAAGCATCATATGACAGAATTGGAGAGCAGAAAATTGATCAATTAGTGAAAATTGGGTCTGAAGAGTGGAGGAAAGAGATTAACACAAGTCTGAAGTGACATCAATTCAGTTAAGTGAAGCTGTCGATGTAATTGACTAGGCGACGGGAGATCATAATGATCTTCTACAAAAAGTGCGTGACAAAAACTCCCCAAAGATTACGGTCATCGAAGTAATAAAATTAAAAATTAAATTGGTGATACCAATAAAAACGTCTTTTATTGTAAGATCGACCACCGAAGGCGTTGGTCCGAAGATCTGTCGTTTATCATGTTAACCTTATTACATCGACGACCGTAAACTTTGGGGAATTTTTGTTGCACTTTTTTTGTGGAAGTTGTCGATGCTTTCGCCAAATGCAAGAAGACTTCTCCAAGACCAACAGGAATCCCAGCATTTGTGTTTTGAGACTCTTGGGAAATTCTTGCTCCCCTTTATCATTGCGCATGGAATTTGCCCCTTAATCAAGCCCATTTCCCGAAATGTTACAAACAAGCACTACTCATTCCTATCCCTAAAACTAGTAATGCAAATACTGTGAATAGCATGCGCGGAACATCAATTATTCCCATCTCTTCCAGAATACTTGAGCTCATTGTCCATCAAAAATTTATTGTCTCTCAAATAATCAGACTTGGTGACCCTCATCAATTTGCTTATCGGCCAAAGCAATCATCTGCTGATTGTCTCATCACTACACTAGGTGACATGCCACACTCAATTACGCGTAATTGCACATGACCTTAAACATCAGTGGCTATGCGGGACATTGCTGCAACATCTGCTACATAAGTTAGTGTAGTTGGTAGTCCTGTTATATAGACTTTGCGTCTCATGTGTCTGCATGTATCAGAGGCTAAACAGTGTGATAGGACCTCAATTTCATGCTCAGAGAAGACAGAACATGCTTAGCGGTTCATCCGTGGTTCAAGCGGCAACGCAGACAACCGTAGATGACGCGCAAACTATAAACGATCGCCCGCGCCTATTCATAAACATTCCCCATGTTTTAGCAGCATCAGATCAAGTGATTTCTGACTCTTAGTGCAGCGCGTATGTACGCGCGTAGAAGAATAGAATGTCCTTAACCAAGGATGCTTGGGGTGGTCAGTAATTACGCGTGAATTACGCGTGGCATGTCACATAGTGTATACAGTTTATTATATTATCACTGCTAGATCAAAGACGCATTGACCGTACATACTATTACAGATGATTTTGCGAAGGCTTTGACAGATTGGAGCAGCATACTGCTTCTATAAACATGATTATTTTATCGAATCACCCTTGTTACAGCAGTGGCTCTTTGGTTTCAGTATTCACCGTTCTCAAGGGCTATTATGCAACGGTAAACAGTATCCCCAAATTTCAACTGACACTGGCTGCTCTCAAGTCACAGTTGGAGGCCCTAATATATTTCAATATTCACCGATGACTGTCGAGCTGCTCATGATCAATGTAATATTGTCAAATATTCGGATGATAGTGCTATCTTAATTCCTTGCTTCAATGAGCCTACTGCCTTCCTTCCAACAGTGTAATAAAAACATTTATCAGTGGTCGAAGAAAAATTTCTGGCCTATAAATAACAGCAAAACCAAGCATATCTGATTCTGTCTCAATAGAAGACCAATGTGCAGATGCATAAATGACGAAAATCCTTTCGAAACCGTTGAAGTTGTAAAAATTCTTGGTATTTATTTTCAAAATGACTGCTCATTTCCCATTCATTTTAAGAGATTCATTGCACAGCTCCGCTCAACACTATATATCATACGTGATCTGTATCATCCTCTATACACTTACCTTAATCAACACAACAAAGAGCGTGCTACGAGACATGGGTTTTCCAAAAATCAAACCAAAAACAATCACTTTGACTTTCCAGCGATCATTCTTGAATCGAGTGATACCATTCTTAATTCTACTTCTGCAAGTGGAATTAATTTTGCATTTTCCTACTACCTTTTCCATCCAGCATTTGTCCAATTTACTTATAAATTATATTGTATTTCCATCTGCTTGTAGTGTCTATTTATTGTCTAAATCCTCTAATTGGAGCTACAATAAAAATTCATAGTTCATAGTTCTCTCTCTCTCTCTCCCTCAATCTCTGTTTCCTTCAATCTCTCTCTCCCTCAATCTCTGTTTCCTTCAATCTCTCTCTCCCTCAATCTCTCTTTCCTTCAATCTCTCTCTCTCATAACTCTTTTTGTAATCGTGTACTTCCTTTGTAAGACTGTTCTATCTTTTCAATTTATGTACACTCGATAAGCCAAATTTGAACCAAAACCCTGTAATTGGTTTTTCAAAAATATATTTCATTGTTCATAGTTCTCTCTCTTTCTCTCTCATGGGGCTCCTTGAGCTACGAATGTCTTCAAATGATTTCATTGTAGGGCCAATATCTCACGGGAACTTTAACTATTCACATCAGGACGCGTCCTTACTGACCCCATGGACAGATTATCCGTGTGGTGCGGTTGTTGAACTGTATTTTCATTGCATCGATATTATCCAAGTAGATGAAAGGCGACATGTTTCTGTAGTTCATCATCCATCCATTATTTAACTTGTCTGAAATATTTTGAATGTCAACCTCAGATGATTATGAAAAGAGGCATGTCCTCTACTGATGAATCCAAACACAATTCTTGTATGTTTGAATATCTTCGCTTCGTCTCAAGTTCTAATTGCATCATGATAATGAACATCACATCGCTTAATTGCATTATAGATAGAGAGTGGCGGATTATTCTTTCAACACCTCCCACAGGTGACATCCTATTGGTGGTATATTTTCCAACCCATCTTCTGGGGCCTGATCAAAATAAAGAATTCATAACTCATGCACCGACCTTGTTTTTGGGCCTCCTACAAATGAGTTGAATTTTGGACTCTCTGTTTCAAAGTGGTGTTAGATCTTTCAACGCCTCCATTTTGGTGCCTCTCTGTTTCAAAGTAGTGGTCGATCTTTCAACGCCTTCACCTTGCGAATCACGACCCGATTATATTCAAGATTTGATTCGACTGAACATTTGTCGATTCGCAAGTCCCTAATTGATCATCAACACTACAAAAAATGATCACCATATGCACAATAGTTTTGTGTTTGCATTCCGTTTCCCTGAACTGCAAAATACTCGAACGGAACTAGTCACTCAAGCGCACAAGTTTGGTCTGCCTGATGAGCTCCCATTTCCGTTTTGTTGGTACTTCATTGTTAATTGAGCCATTTCCGATACGATCATTTGAGTTCAAGTCCGATTCACTTCATCCTCATCAATCTGGCTGCGGTTTGCTTCAGCTTTCATCAGCACAGAGAAATTCGAAAACGAAAGAGCTGAACTATCATTAATGATAGCATTATGGAGGGACATATTATTTACCCGATGATGTTGTCTGGTCTGACGATTTCATTATTGGGTGCACCTGCAGATCCCGCCAACAACCATGTTTTCATTGGTAGCTTTCGCCATCATCTCAAGCTTGATTGTCGCTGGATTGTTTGTACAGATTCTCCAGTACTGCATTCTCACCATATGCTGAAAGTCTATCCGCCAATCATTCATGGAATGGGAATGTGCGATCACAGCAATTTGGCCCTAACGGTGACATCTGAGTAGACCAGTGGTGGGCAACCAAGTTAGGATAGCGGGCCACAAGGAGTTGCCCGCGAAAAGGCTCGCGGGCCACCAATTTTAAAAGGCAGTGGTATAGGTTTAATATCATTTTTCCCACACTTTTAGGTGCACATGTGGGCTGCTGTACCGTACGTGCATCGTATCACATAACAAAATTTTAAATGTAAATGTATACAGCAGCATTGCACGCAACTAATTTGTTTAATATTGAGGAATCATAGTTTACTTTCTACATTTCATGTAAGTATTGAAGAGCGAAAAGGCCTATGACAAATCATGGAAGACTTTTTTTGTGAAATTAAACGGTAATTTGACTATTTTGGTAATTTCACCGACATTACCTTACTTCATCGAAAAACAGCGGTCTGTAAGTGCAGTGCAACCATCCGCCTGAAAACTGCACAAGATAAAATTGATTTTTCCTACAATTATTGATCATGCTACATGTACATACGTGCACATATGTCACCCAAACATATACGGCTTTCAAAAAATGTGCTTGCGGCTCCACAACTGGTAGTTGTGTGCGAATGCCAATCGATTATACGAAATATATATTAGTGTAGTGATATACAAATGAAATTCAGCAAGAATATTTGAAAAAAATGTTGGCCGGTCAAAATCTTGCGGTTGGATTCCTCCATTCTTAGTCAAGGTCTAATTAATATAGCCTCTTCCTAAGTTCATTGAGGGGTGGTTTATTACGTAGAGAAACATACTCAACAGAGCATCGAATACTATGTGACTTTGCATAAACTCGCGCAGGTGATGACCATTTTGCGCTTCTAAGAGAAGATATTCATTACGAAAGGAGCATGGTTGGATAATTCGAATGTGAATTTTTGCTTTCTGTGCCATCACATTGCTCATATAGTCGTCAATTAATGGTTTCGGAAATTTTAAAGAGAATCCCTCATCCTTAGAAGCATCTCCCAAAGGTCGAAGTCGGAATGAGTCATTTTCAGTCATCGATTCAAATAATATATATATATATATTCGTATGAAATGTACAGTGATAAAGAGAAAGAAAGTTAAACACAAAGATCAGTTTCACGAAGCCACGTGCGTAAGTCACGATCGACGGTCTTCAGGTCACCACACATTCCAATTACAGGACACATCAGGACGTGTTCACTAGTTTGAACGTCTCCGCATCTGCAGGAATCACTTGAGGACAGACCGGTCTTATGCATGAATGCAGCGAATCTGCCGTGTCCAGATCGGAGGCGATTCAGGAGGACCCACTGTCCTCTGGGGAGATCGGACCCGGGAGGATGGTAAGCCGGTTCGGATATGAAGCGCCGAAGTCCGTGACTCGCCTGCGTCCATTTTCGTCTCCATTCATCTGCAGCCCATGCGTTGGAATAGGTTGTTGATAGTGGGATAAGGCCGTTGTGTCGTCTGGATAGAGGGTTGCGTGACTTAAGTCTTCTTGATGGTCGGTCGTTGGCGAAGAGCTTCTTATGCAGCAGGTGGTCACTGTCCGAAGCTCTTTGGTGAAGTCGTATCGCGAGTCTTTCGCGGCGGATGTCAGGAGGTTCAATGCCACTCAGAATGGGCAGGATGTCAATTGGTGTACTGCGTATACAACCAGAGATTAGTCGCATAGTGTCATTTAGAGCGCAGTCTATCTTCTTGGAGTGGGTACTCTGCATCCAGATTGGAGAGCAATACTCCGCGCTGGAGTAGCACAGAGCAAGGGCGGAGGTTCGAAGCACAGAGAACTCGGCGCCCCAACGGCAACTAGCGAGGGTGCGTAGTATTGAATTACGGGCGTTGATCTTGGCTGCGACTTGTTTAAGGTGTTGCCCGTACGTAAGTGATCGGTCTAGCGTTATGCCGAGGTACTTCGGAGAGATAACAGGTGAGATGACTTTCCCTCGTAAATGGACGTTTAACTGTTTGTTGGCCTGACAGTTCTTGAGATGAAAAACACTGCATACTGTTTTTTCGGCATTTAGTCTTAGTCTCCATCGATGAAAGTAACAAGTCAGTTTGTCAAGGTCATTGCTAAGTGTCCGCTCGATTTCGGTAGTAACGTTTCCTTTAGTTAGTAGGGCTATGTCGTCAGCGTAGATATACTTATGGCTAGTCGTAACAGGTAAGTCGTGAGTGTAGATGTTGAACAGCAATGGTGCAAGTACAGAGCCTTGTGGTAAGCCATTACGAAGAAAACGACGTCGAGATGACTGCCCACGGAGATTGACCACAAAGCTTCGTTGACTAACCAGTGTCATAATCATTTTGACCATGTGCTTAGAGGGAATGGTTTTCAATAACTTCAAGTTAAGACCTCGTAGCCATACTGTGTCGTATGCGGCTGAAAGGTCGATAAAAACAGCACCAGCAAAAACGTTTTCTTCATAGGCATCTTCGATGTCTTCAGTTAGCAAGGCAACTTGATCAGTGTTACAGCGGTTAGGACGGAAGCCGGCCTGTTCATGAGGAAGAACAGATTCGACGATGGGAGTGATACGGTTGTAGATCAGACGCTCGAACAGCTTGAATGCGATGCAAAGTAAACTGATCGGCCTGTAGCTGGTGGGAGAATCCTGAGGTTTATTTGGCTTCAGGACGGCTATAACTTTTGCAGTTCTCCAGATTTTAGGAATTTTGTGAGATTTTAAGCAGGTTGTGAAAAATGACGTCAGCCATGCGATGTATAAATCTGTCAGGTTTTTGTAGAATTCAGGATGGAGGTTATCCGGTCCTGGGCTTTTTCCGCTTTTACTGAAGTGGATTGCGCTGCAAATTTCTTCCTCCGAAAAGTTGTAGCAGAGATCGATGTCAGCATATGGGGCATTCCAGGAAGACTTGAGATCGTAGTTTACTGTGCGTGTGAAAGCTTTATCTGGACTGGAATACTTTCCACTAGACAGGAGGCTGTGAGCGATTTGATTTGGTGTAACAGGAGTCACGGTGGTGGTTACAGTTGTTCGGGCCGTTAGTTTATTCAGAGTGTTCCACGCTTCTCTGCTTGAGTGCTTCATATCGATCTTATCAATGGATGATAGCCAGCGAGCTTGTCTGCGAGTATTGATGTACTTGATGAGTTCGTTTGCAGACTGCTTCTTTTCTTCTAGTGAGACGGATTGCTCATGTTGACTAGCGAGTTCAGAGCATTTCTTGTCCCAGCAAGGTATATATGTCTTCCTGTAGCCACGTGGGATAGAGAATTTGGCTGCTCGGATTATGGCGCGTTGAAATTCCTGGAAGTTGTAATCGACGTTTGGCAGAGATGGGTCTGGGAGGTCATAGTTAGTTAACAGCTCCTTAAATTTCTCCCAGTTTGCCTTCCGAAAATTCCATCTTGGGAGATGACTTGTGGCCGTTGTTGAGATGGCGGCTGGGTGGGTAATCAGTGTCGGTCGGTGTTGAGATCTCGGGAAATTCGGTAATACCGTACGAGTTGGGAGTGGTAGGAGGCTCGTCGTATCGGAGCTGAAGAATGTAAGATCTGGATTCGTATACGAATCCCAGGCGGCTGAGTGAAATGTTTTGGGCTGCTTGTTGTCATACAGGAGTTGGAGATCACCGTTGGAAGCCCATTCTGAGATGGAAATACCGTTAGAGTCGTTTTGACGATATCCCCATCTGCAATTATGACTGTTGAAGTCCCCAGAGTAGATGACGGGATGTGGCAGGATTCAAATAATGTCCGCTGGCCATTTCAGATATGAGAAGCGGTGGCGGGACACCATTGCGTTGCCACGCGTTGCCCACCATTGGAGTAGACCTACCACTCATTGATCATCTTTCACCAGAGCTTCACTGTTTCGAACATTTTTGCAGAGAGAGAAAGAGCATAATCGTTATTTATTCGGTCTTCCTGGAGTGCGGAAACGTTGCCGTGGGAGGGCCGTCATTAAAATGTCTTCTGCTAGCGTAGAAAAGAAAATGACAATTAGTCTAACAAAAAGGCAAGCATACTTGAAACTTGCTTCCTAGTCGAATAATGGCTCAAATGGTGTGATCCTGAGCTCAATTCCTCTTAACAGACACCAAAATTAGAATCCGAAAAGAAAGCGAATGCTGCAAAGTAAATACTGCTGCTTTCTTGGAAAGTGCGTATCACAAGCCCATTTTGTTGTTGTAAAAATCAGTCGATTACTTTGGCCTAACGTCATCAAATAAAGATTTATTCCGATCAGACTTATTAGATTGGGCACGGGCATGCTGGTGGCGGCTATGGCGTGAGAAACACCCAGGATGCTAGTAATGCTGGTAACTGCTTCTACAACACAAAACTTAGGTAAATAGCTTGATCCATTCCTTATGTGACTGGGAAGAAACTTTTGTCACACGCTGTACATTTTTAAGTAGTACAGAAAATGCCTAAAAAATACAAAGCATGCTTTTTGCAATAAGGCATTATGTGGGCATGGTTTCCTCATGATAGGATTCCGCATCCCTTCTACAAGCATAGCATAAACTCAGCGTATGAATAGCATTTTATCGAAATTACTTGTGTTCTATTTTACATATCAAAACAGCCATGAAGTTTACCGACTTATTCAATGATTGGTTAGTTGTTAATTGAGAATGTGATAGTAAATGCTGCAGAATTAAAAAGTCACTAAAATCATTTGAAAAACGTATCTTTTTCATTCTATACTGGGAAGATCATTTAGAAGATCGTATTTGCACAATAATTGAATAATTGAGACAGACAGACAAAACAGAAACTTTTGAAAAGTAACCGCTACCATTGTGAAACCATTTATCATTTACCAAAGGTAACCCTGTATAATAAATTTTCCAAATCATGTTATTCTTGATTGCCAACCATCAGTTAATTAATCGCTGAAACCTGCTTCAAAACTTTCGTCTTTCAGTCGCCATCTGAACTCATTTCCAATCCTTACATTGTTTGCAGACAATGAAACGCATTAATTCATTAAAAGCTTGTAGGTGTAGCACTTATTTGTTCATCTCTTACGAATGTCAAATTTGGTCGACTGCAGTTCACATGCAGATAGAAGTCAAAGTCAATTTCGGATTCATTTGCGATCATATTCAAGACATATTCTCCTAATCCTACAGATATACTCTGTCTGTTCTTGCTTGATTTGATAAATGGGCCTTATATACCAAAGTGACCAGAAACGATCACAGCAGTTCTTGAAATTTGTTCTTGTCCCAACTAATATGAAGAATCAAATTACAGAAACCGTGATATGCCTAAAATGATTTTTTGAAGACCATTTTATGATCATGAGGGACTGTTTTGCTTATCTAAACAATAACATCGGCTGTCATGACGCTTCCATTATCTTTAATAGCAAATCGGTCAAGCTACCCACTGCGAAGAATATCACGTTTCTGTCTACGCTGGAGGATGTCTGCCTTAAAAGTGCAATCATAATCACAAAAATAACAAATTTCATTTTGAGTGATTAAATGAATGTTAGATCATTACGTTTTTAACCCATTGCAGCTCATAGTCCTATTATAATGACGGTTCCTAACACCGATCACTTGACAGGTTGTCACTGATTTCAAAGTTTCATCCAAATTGAATCTTTTCATCAGTCTGCTCACATCATGTTCTTGTCATGTAAAAAGCAATTTCATTTGAATACTTTTGATTTTCAAAGCTGAAAATGGCTTATAAAAGAAAAAAGCAAGGGTTCATGATCATACTTGCGATTAGAGAACATTGTTAAAATGATATTTTTGCATCAATCTTTATATGCAATGCTATATCAAAAATATTTTAGAATGATTTCAACCCGTCCTTTTTTAGCATGGTGGGCACTTGAGTTACCAATTTTTCAATAAATTTATCCTTCACATACTTGAAATATGTTCGTGTATATTCCGGCAATTTAACCCTTTCGCGACCAATGCGTGCAGAGCACGTCATACATGAATTGTTCAAAGTCACCATGATTGGGAAGACCTCAATAGAGACCATTTAAATTGTGCGTGCATAGCACGTCATGGTGACTTCGGACAATGCAATCAATTTCCCTTTAGTCGCGAAAGGGTTAACGATGATACTAAATTATAGTCGACATGGTGCCAAGCGCAAAGCACATCTATGGATACTAAGTCCTGTTTGGATATCAAGGCATGGTGCATGCCAACTCAAAAAGGTGTACACACGAATAAAGTGCAAAAAGCTTCAATTGAATATTCTATCGGGATAAAAAAGGGAAGTACAGAATAAAAAGCAGATTAATGATGACAAACGCGAAGTGTCATTTACTGTTGGAATGACAGTAACTGTGCACATGACTTCCAAGCGTCACGGTCGACATCCAGCAGGAACAGGCCAAGCTTTGACTAAGAGTGGACTAACGAAATCTATCAAATTTTTTCGAATCACACACCGCTAAATCGTTCACAGTTCTTAAAGCAACAATAAAGCAATGTGTTAGCGAGTTATTACGCCTATTCTGTTGTTTATATATGCTTTTACCACGAGAAAATCATAAAGATATGTATATAATCGCAAAGATCTTCAATATATTGATTAATAATTCTAATATTTTACAGTGCATCGACAACTTTTCAATATATTCGCAAGTCTAATTTGGCCAGATTTGATATTAGCATACATTTATCTGTCAGCAGTACATGTATAATGCAGATCCATCATCACTTAATGAAAAGTGTTTCCATAGCACGCTATTACACGCAAATATTATAGCAATTTAACTTCATCCCCCTTGTGCCCACCGTCCTTAAAAAAGGACAATGCTCAATAAAGTACTTAATGATAAAGATACTCTTAGATCTGAGATATTTGAACTATTAGATGACTAGCGACCTATGTCGTCCAATATCATGCCGAAATTTAAGATTTAATTACCTGGCGTATTAATGGGTTAAGTGTGGTAAACTCGGAAGTAGGCCTACATGGCTCTATATACTGTAGAATGATTGGATTTTGCTATGCTTGACGCTTCGTAACTTGCAAGACGAAAGGAACATAGCTCAAGAATTGTCGTTTTACTGATACTGGCTGACAATCTACAAATTAAAAAATAATAAGAATCTCGTTCGCGAATTTAGGAAGAAAACATCAGTCGCTCTCGTACTATCAGTCACTTGTGAATTCCTGTGCGCGTCTCAACTGATTGTCATCGTTGCGTCACACACTGCATGAACTTCTTGTCTCTGAACATCAACAACGTGAAAGCGTTTAGCTCTAATGGTTCAGCGGCTACAGCCTCTGACTGTGAGCCGTATGCTCAACGTTCGACTCCGAGGAGGAAAATATTGTCTTGCTTTATGCAAAACTTTTGAACATGCCGACTGACGATCTGCCTGGTCGAAAATCCTCCCGTGCCACTCTTCAAAGTCTTCACGTGACCTTGAGAAGACATCAAATTATTATTGGAAGATCAGAAAAATGACGCTATCAACTAAAGTCGACGGATTTAGCATCACTATAGCAACTCTAATGAACAAGATAAATAAATTAGAGAACAGATTGTCGGCCATTAATAGTAAACAAGATGAAGAGCATACTTCAATTGAATTGGAACGTTATAAGTTGACGGTTCAACTTATCTCGGCTATTCTGCGTCAACATTAACGATCACTATGCTTGTGATGACCTTTTTGTCGTCTATCAATTTACATGCAAACTTTGTAATAAGGCCTACATAGGTCAAACCAGCAGACCTTTCTGCGTTCGCTATAAAGAACATGCAAGTAGCATCAGGTTCACCATTAGCAGTAGTGCACTTTCCGACCATGCTAATAGTAGTCATATCAGTAATATGAATTTTTCACAGTTGGACCTTTATTAAACAAACAAATATGAGAGGCACAAAAGTGTGAGAAAGTCAGTTGTCAAAATCGTTACGCCTCAGCGAAGAAATGATAGACGTGGAAATATGTCTATTTCAGATTTTGACCTCCACATTCTGGACATACGCAAATCACCAATAGAAGCTCGTCTAAAAGAAGCTATGTACGACTGCATACGTGATAAGAATCCAGATCTAAACCGTACACTCGAGCTGGTCGGTTAATTGAGAGATGCTCTCGTCTAAGTGACTAGATACAGACATTATTAAAGCATGTTCACTGATTTGTTCGGCACATTCTGCACGTTGCGAAACGTCTGTCTCCTGTATATACTTTTAGCATTAAACTTTTACGGATAAATCACAGGGAGTGCACATTTTCTCTTTTTCCATTCAATCAATGAGGAACGTCATAAATTCTCCAGCTTATGCTGTAGAATTGATTCGAGAGTGTCAAGAAATATTAAAACTTGTTCGCAATGTCTTCTTTCAACACACTTGAAGAAAGAAAAAACGCGATCTTGAGGAACTACAACACCTAGTTGGTTTTCCTGATGTCTCCGACTTTGATTTTTCCCAATGCATCTGGACTAGCAAACCACGACAGGATGGGTGTCGTTTGTTGCGAGTCAAGTTTAAGGACTTCGACAGTAAGACGAAGATATTGAGAAAGTCAAAGTCATTGAGGAACTCAAGTCTCGTTCCATCTTCTTGAAGAACAGTCTAACTCCTATCTAGCAGATTATGGATTGGAATTTGTGACAAGAACTTCGGGTCATGATGGAGAAGACGTAGTCAGTTTCCGAGGACAAATCAAATTAAAATAAAAGTTGATGAGAGCTCCCATTTTCACCACTGATTTTACCACGCTTTCTGCTTCCTGAAGTTTGTCTCCACGAATGTCAATCACGCTTTTCCGAAAATTGACGAAATTCATGCGACTATGCTTTGTGTAATCGTTCTCAAGCAACATAGATAATTTTTTGTTGCAACATTGAAGATCTTGGGTCTTGGAAAGATAGAAACAACATTCATAAGATTTGCAATTTGCAGGTTATTGAAACTTTAGAAGGGTAACATTTACAAGCATTGTTACTCTCGGACGCTTCGGGACCCAACCTTTTATCAACGAGAAACCATTCTTTTAGTCGATTGGGAGTCGCAAAGTGACACATCCAGTCGTCTTGCAAGTAAGTGACTGTAAAATATTCCAAAATATTAATTGTTTAGAGAAGTGCATGTACAAGAGAGACCGAATTTGCCCAATCAATGCTGTAATTACTTAGCTTTCAGCTTCTCATTCAACTTACTATAATCATGATATTAATTTCACTTTTAAGGCTGATTATTCTGGTAATTCGGAGTAATTTATAATTTAGCCGAGCATTTGGCTTAGATAATTTGCTGTTAGGGAGCCACTTCCGGTTTTCCTCTCACCTCCTTGACTTGTAAAGCATTACTCCGAATCAGTCCAACGTATTTAGTGTCTGAACTCTCTAATGACGGCATCTTCTTGATCTGACTCACTGATCTTCGATCAGAATTTAAAATCACCAAGTTTCTGAATCTTTTTTGAAAATTTGTGAAAGTTTGGCTATGGAATGTACTGTGAAGTTACTTATTAGCACAAAAAAATGTTAAGATTAATTTGTGCAAGGCATATATCTTAAATATATGTCTATCAAATGCGAAAAGCCATCAATTGACAAAAGTAGCCATTCCAATGCGGTCGATGTTTATTTACTTACTTCAGCTGTCGCTGTTTGTCATAAATTCATGCTTCAATTCACATCGACCTAGCTATCCACCATCATCTTCTACGCAATTGTCATGCTAATAATCATAGAAGTAGGCTTTCTATGGTATCATTTAATTTCTATGCTCACAATTGATAACTTTATCAGTTTTAGCTTCTTTTAAGAAGCTATGACATGAACAGAACGAATTAGCTTCATCTCCATGAAGGAAAATCAAATTTGAATTTTCATGCAGCATTCGATTATGAAGTTCACAGACATTTCTAGTCTGTTTGGTACTTTCGACAAAACAGGATAAGACAATCTATAAGTGAAATATGATATCCATACATAGCTCCGTTTCTATCTTATTGCTGATGTGTAGTTTTTTGTTGATGAAGCCAATGGTGCAATCGATGCCAATGAGGACCTTAGACGATTTTACTGAATATTATGATGAGCTGTATGGAGAATCCGGTGATGCTTATGAAGCATATGATGAGCAACCACAATTGATAGGAAAGTGGCACGATGATCTCACTTTACAAACGTTCAGCATAACAGAATATACCAGTCATATGGATACTGATTTTGATATTCATCTATGATTTTCTACCAAATGATTTCATGAATTCTGAAGGTTACCGTGAGATGCGAAGACACAGTGTTTTGTCGATTGATAATGTATAATCATAGAATGCATGTAATTTCTACTTTGTTGACATGAAATGTTGATAATAAATGATAAAGTCATTGTTGGAAGCTTTGTTTGGAATGTCAACATGATTGATCTAAAAAGAATCATGAAGACAAGAGCTAAGTATAGTGTCAACTGATATTATCAGTAGTTGCATGATAAATTAGAAGAAGTTCCAATAGTCCAAGAAATATCGCTCGATTTGTACGAATGATAATTCATGCGTAATGTGGAACGTGAGTGTCTTCATTAATCAATACTATCATTAATCATTCCATAATTTAAAGAAATCAATTCATATGTAAATCGGAGAAACACCGAAATTTATGGACTTGTCCGGCGGCCGATCGAAGTAATATGGATCGAATAGCGGCCTGATTGTATGAAGTAATAACTGAGTATTTAGTATAAATTAAGAGATTTTTGACATCTTTGGAAATTTGACCAAATTGTGGTTTAATACAAGAGTTAATACAAGACGATATTGATAACATTGACTTAGGCTATAAGGATTACCGGGTACAACGCAAATGCACGGAAATGTCACACAAAACTAGCCATTTCAATCAATCTGTGAAATTGTATTCTGCAGTTCTAAATTACTTCAAATCAAAAGTGATTACCAAGAAGGATGGCTTGCATATCCCGAAATAATTCTAACTTAGTGCATGCATTTGTCATTATTACTGAACATTTCAATAAGTAGCATTTGCATATCATTTCAATTTCCAACAAATTCGATGTCCTTGGTATAGTAAATTTGTGAGATATTGTATGGACTACTCAGCTGGAATTTGATGTGTTGATTTAAAAATTATCACAGACTAAATGTTTACAAAAGTGGCAAAAGTCAGACCATAGAAAGCCGACGCTCTTTAAAGGACTAGAACGAGCATGAATATTGAAAACAATAGTGCCCTGGACATGTGTTTTCATGATAATGGTGCCGAAACTGCGACAGTTTCCAGAGGTTGACAAGGGGAAGTCATCAGCAGCATATTAGTGTACCTTACAAATATTGACGGCCGCTATCATTTCTCTTAATTTATAAAAATGCTTTGATTGAATAACTTACAATAAATCGTCATAGCAATAATCTACAACTGCTGCATATTTCAGCAATTTGCTTCCTTTGAAGATCTAGCAATTGGCGCATAGCCGAGCGGCCAAGATGGCCATCAACAAACAGCTGTTGTCCATTCTAGTCTCACTAACTTAAACAAAGCAGAAAGTCGATTTCTATGATTCAGACTTTTGAAAAAGGCACTTTTCAAGATAGAGTTGAAAAAATTGACTTTCCAAACGACCAATCGAACGCTTTTTGGGAATTTTTGAAAAAATGGTTAAAATAAAGTCATGAATACGCAGTTCAGACACACAGCGTAGGTCCACTCTAAGGAATTGACGGAACACAATTTTCACAATTGTGAGTGCTTCATGGACGAGTTAGGTTCTTGGAAAAACTTCGTATTCCAATAAACAGGTTCAACCAGTTTCTTAGAATATTTTCCAGAACAATTTCGCACAATTGAAGTGTATTTCGTCATGTGATGAATATTGTCGTAAATACCAAAAATGTTTGGAATGTCGGAAGAATTCATCTTCTAGTTTATGATGAGATAATACTTCTTAACAGTGGCGTAACCATAGGGGGACAAGAGGTACTTGTCCCCCCTCCCCGAAGTGAAATCTGAGCGGGGGACAATCTTTGTGTTTTATACGGGGCATAATGTTTACAAAAAGATCCAAAGGCTACATCTGAAGATATTATACTGTATATAAACTTGTACATACTGTATAATTCTATGTTTAGTTCTATTATGTTCTATTTAGTTCTGTTATGTTTTATTCTATGTATAGTTCTATGATCAATAAAAGACAAAATCAGATCATAATCAAATCAGATATGAATGAATATTGGGGCTTCTTCTGATTTAAGAAATTATTAAGTTTAGGCTTATATTAATTAAGCCACATTTATTGTTCCCTCCTCCCCCCACGCCTCCACGGAACTAACATTCAGAAGAAAAAAATGCGACCCCTTAAGTGAATATATATTCTAGAAGTACTTTACATGTGTAACACGGCTATATGTGTCACTGAAATCATAACCTAGCTTTTCCATAGATATATCGATTTTAAAAATGTACTACTTACTACTATTATTAAAAAGTAGTCAATCATAATTTTCTTTGATATTATGAAATATTGACATTTATTAGTTGATTATTGAGCTAATAATGCAAAAAGCATGCTAAAAGTAGAGAAACAATACAATTGTGCGTCAATTCATGGACAATTTCTGAAAAAATAGACTAATCATTTCTATAGATAACATTATTAAGTAGGCTATTGATTCTTTATTTCGTGACTGCTGAAGGTTAGCGTAACGCGTACAGACACGCGTAAGACTATGAACTAAGCTTTGTAAATACTTATTTGTAAATGTATAATCGTCACAGGGTCGATGTTAGATACTGGAAACATTTAGGCCTACTATGTCATTGAGAAAATGATGGCTTTACATTTAACTTATCTTGTAAAAATTAGTACGTAGTAAAAGTTGATAGTCCAATCAGTCAAGAGTCGTTGAGATAGAATTTATCAGTTTGATATTATACATGTATGATGAAGTAGCCTAAAACTGATTTAATCAAAAAACTCTGCAACGTCTCTGCAATCATTATTTTTGAAATCTTGTCATCAACATCATGGCTGCAGCAGCAGGACATGATGTGCGAGCATTGAATCATTCCGAAAATCGAAGGAAAGTCTGTATTGTGTGCATGGACAAGGGCAACTACAATATCACACAGATAGTTGTTGATCGAATACGAGCATATTTCATTGAAAATTACGACCCAAACGACGATTGTTGTCCATCTGCAATTTGTGCGAAGTGCCGATCAGATCTACTCAACATTTCGACGGGGGCAAAATCTATCGACATCTTACCAGAGGTATTCGACTTCAGCTTGATTCAACCACATGTTCGTGTCCTACGATCCATTCCTCATCCAATTTGTGATTGTTGTATTTGTGAAACGGCTAGAGCCAAAGCTAAAACTGTAAATGTTCGTCGCAAAGGCCGTCCCCGATCTTCACTAAATGACACTGGTGATTTTCCGCGGTTTGAGAAATCTGTTGTCAAACTCTGTACTGCATGTAAAGGAATTATACGCCGTGGAATCTCTCATAAGTGCAATGTATCCACTTTACGCTCGAACCTCGAACATGAGTGAATTGTGCAATTCTACTGATAGTCGCACCAAGGAAGTCATTGCTAGTAAGATTGTCCGAGAAAAATGCGTCCAAATGAAAACACAAAATATCTCTTTGAATACTCGTGGGTCTAATGATTTACCAATATCTTTATTGGAGAAGTGTGATTTACCGAGTTTTTCTTCCTCTGACATTAATTCTCTACAACTTCAGCTTGGGGCCTCGAACAACACCATGGTGAGAAAAGTAATGCCATTTATTCGAAAAGTCTTGAAGAAAAAGTCATCTGTCGAGGCAAACACTATTGTCCATTTGCGAGCAAGAGACCGGAAACTCAGTGACTATTTCTCTTTCTCATACTTGCAGTTTGAGGATGGTTCTCAAATTGTCACCAAGTGTGTGATCTACTGTTGTGATATTGAACAACTTGTACAAGTGGTAGGCGACGAAAGAAGTTTTGATATCGATGAAACTTCTATCAAATTTGGAATCGATGGAGGTGGCGGTTTTTTGAAATTTTGCCTCAGTATATTTCAAGATGACACAAACGCAGATGTCAAGTTTTCTGACAAAAGTGTGAAAAAGATCATAATCGTAGCTATTGTTCCTGATGTAAAGGAGACGTATCAGAACATAAAGCAAATACTCGAGCTGCTGAATACTGAGAAATTGGAGATTGGAGACACATTCGCTGTTGATTTGAAATTGGGAAACATAATTTCCGGAATACAGGCACACAGTTCATCTCATCCCTACCTGTGGTGTGAATGTCCCAAGTCCGAATTCTCCAGCCGATCTTCTAAAAGACACCCTGTACGCTCTTTGGGTTCAGTTCGAGAAGCTGCTATTCGTTTTAACTCTCAGCGTGAAATTTCAAGAAGGGTTGCAGCTAAAGATTTCAAGAACTGTGTTCACGAGCCTCTAATCAACGGCAATAATTCTGACATTTTTATTAATCACGTGCCTCCCCCAGAGCTACATTTTCTACTTCGTTTGACGAACAAATTGTTCAGTGAGTTGGAAAAATTCTCCTCTAAGTCGAATTCCATTTCTATGGAGTTCTATGAAATAGTGGGAATCACACGCCCACAACTGCATTCGGGCGAGTTTAATGGCAACATGTGTCGACGTCTCTTGAAACAATTGGACTTGTTGCAGTCACTTCTGGAACACGGTGAAGAGTATGACGCAATACCGTTTGTATTTTGCCTGAAGAAGTTCAACGAAGTTTGCATTTCATGTTTCAGCTCTTTAACGCTCTATGGCAATTTCGAGGAAAGAATTCGAGATTTTGAAAACTCATACATGCGTCTGAAAATCAGTGTAACAACTGCAGCTCATGTAGTTTTCAATCATGTTGTGCAGTTTTGCAAATATCATAAATTGCCCTTGGGATATTTTAGTGAACAGGCATCAGAATCAGTGCATCGAGACTTCTTATGTCTAAGGGAGTCATCAGGAAAAGTGGATGAAAAGCATTCGAAGCACGATAGGAATCTTCTTGATACGGTGATCAGGTAAGTAGTATATAGTGTGACATCCGGCGCGACGCTTCGCTTCGCTTTGCTTCGCTTCGCTTGCGCCGGATGTCACACTTTTGCGGGTTTTTTTTCAAAATTTTCAAAAAATCAAAATTTCAAAAATTTAGGTAGACTTCAAATTTCACGTGGCCGAAGGCCGAAGGGGCGAAAATTTAGGTAGTGACAAATTTTCAAAAAAATCAAAATTTCAAAAATTTAGCCGGTCTCAAAATATCACGTAATCGAAAATTTAGGCGGTCTCAAAATATCACGTGGACGAAAATTTAGGCGGTCTTAAAATATCACGTGGTCGAAAAATATCACGTAATCGAAAATGTAGGCAGATGAAAATTTAAGTTGTCTCAAAATATCACGTAGACTCAATATACCAGAAGATTGTATTCAAAATATTTATTCAAAATATTCATTTAAAAATGGAAGAAACAAAAGTGGATGAAACCGCTAGAATATATCCTTCGTTATCTCAATTAAAAACAGGTGAAATGGTTCTCAATTATTATTAAGATTAGAGCATTATGATAAATTAAGAAGACGCAATTATTACTTAGTCATTCTTCGTTAATGTATGCTCAACATTATTTAAAGTACTAATTGTGTGAACTAGAAGATCATTGTAACTCATAAACTCAAAATTATTCAATGAACACGTACACTGGCTGATAATTGAAGAGAGAGAAACATCTAGCAGCTTTCCCCTAAAATTATCGTGCTATCTCTTGTCATTTCAATTTACTCATCGGTAAACTTTTGGCATTTCAACTTACGCGTGCGTAAAGTTTTGACATTTCAATTTACCCCTACGTAAATTATTTTCAGAATCTGTTTTCAAAATCTATTTTCAAAGTCTGTTTTCAAAAATTCAGTTTTAGAAATCGATTTGCAAAATTCATTTAGCGTTTGCCAAACACATACGGGTAGTAAAGTACTTCCCATTGTGAAGACATGAATAGATTAAGCACATAAGAGTGCATTGACAATAAAAGCAAATGACAATAAAATTCTTCTTGTGAACTCAGAACGCATAAACGCCGATATGCGGGTTAGTTGTTATGGCAATTTTAAACAATCATTTTAACGATGAAACATATTTTACAAATGAAGTTCATGAAGAAAATGGAAATATATAGATTGGATATATATAGATGGATATATATAGATGGAAATATATATAGATTAGAATAATTATAATATAATCATTTCAAAATCGAATAAGTAGTAAGGAAAGTCATCATTAGAGAACAGTTTTAAATCAATACCCCCTCCCTTCTGTCTTCTAGGGGTCCCTTAAGAAATTTTTTTATTATAAAATGAGCAACATAAAGGAGTTTTTTAAATTATATGGAACGCAAACCACGACAAATTTCGACCTAAAGAAAATCGCAAATGAATTAGGAATAAAGAATTTTCATGTTCTAATGAGAGACGAATTACAATTCTTAAAAAATAGGCCAACAGGAACCTTCAGTTCCCGGAACAAAGTTCAAACTGTAAATTTCATATCAAATCTTCATACGTCAGATGAAAAAGGTGTACATTGGTCAGCAGGACAAAGAAATAAAAACTGTTCTAATTATTATTTTGACTCATACGGACTTCAACCTACAAACGAAGTCAAAAAATAACTTGGCAATGGAATTTATAATACATTTCAAATTCAAAAACCAGGAACTACATATTGCTGTCAATTATGTCTTTATGTTTTATTTAAATTACAGGAAGGAGTACCATTTCTAGATATTATGTTAGAATTGAACGAACCATAGGTTCTATGGCTACGCCTAATGAAAATAATGATAATTAAAAATCAGTTCGTTGTAATTCATTTTGATAAAATCGGCCTCTGATATTTTCATCATCTAAATCTTTGATTTCGTAAGTAATCGGATAAGTTTGATTTATTTTGCAAACTTCAAATATTTCTTTAGTCCAATAGCCAACAAAGCCTTTTTCAAATTTATTCTTATATTTAAATATTCTAACTCTGTCTCCAATTTTAAATTTCGGCTTAAGTTTCTGCAAATTCGGATTACTCTCATTCAAATTATTATTCTCGAATATTTTTTTTCTTATCAAATCAGGGTCGTCAGAAGCATTCTTTGGAGTTTCTTCAATACCAGAATGAACTTTATTATTGTACTCTTCAGCAACTCCTGGTAATATCTTCAACCATTTCTGATTTCTTTGCTCAGTAAATTTCCTGAATAATTTATTTTTTAACGTCCGATTGAATCTTTCTATCACTACAGCTTTTCCAGCGTTTTCAGTTGAATAAACAGTTTCAAATAGTGGCTGAACGTATCTGTTATAAAATTCCGACCCTTTATCAACAAACAATTTTTTTGGCTTTCTCTTACTTTCTTTAAAGATTTCTTCAAACGCATATTTAACTGATAGACCACTTTTATTTTTTAAAGGCTTTTCCCAAGCGTACCGTGTATATAAATCTATAACGGTCAATCCGTATTTGTAGTCCCTTTCATTCGGCATATGAATGAGATCAGCACTCCAAATATCATCTTTATTAAATACTTTTACTTTCAATAGATATTTCGGCTTTCTGTATTCTTTATGAATTTCAGACGCGTAGCGTCCTAGGTCATTCGACATTTCAGACGCGTAGGTTCGAGCGTTGCTCTCAGACAGCTTTGCTGTCGTTTCATTTAAACCCTGTCCGAATAGTATTTTAGCTTGTAAAGCTTTCTTAACAAACATTCTTTCAATTTTTTCTCTAAATGTAGGATTTTGAATACTATCTAATTCTTGAATCATCTTCTTATCAGCTGCATGTCGAGAACTTAGATCATGATTTCGATAAGCTAAATCATGCCTGTAAGCTGCGGCATCTACTCTATTTATTGGTTCTTCACCTGGTTTCGGATTATTATTCTCATCTAGTCTTATATCTAATCGAGTTCCTGGACCGGTATATGAATGACCAGGAAGATGTTTTTCTTTCGAATATTTACTCCAAATAAATCCAGGAAAGTTTTCTAATGCTTTTTGTATGTCACCTCCAATATGCTGACAGTTTGAGTTTTTATTCTTGTTTAACAGATAATTCAATAAATCTAAATTAGAAATTTTTAATTTAATTAAATTTTCGGAATTTTTAGAATTCATTTTAAAAGATAAAATAAATGTTTTACCTTATCATACTAGGACTTAGATAGATTCCAGAACCATCTTTAGTTTCTTTAATTTCAATTAAATCATCAACATTGTGGAGAATATTTTTGAGAACTCGTTTTCCTTCATCAACTAATTTTAATTTACTAATAAAATTATCTACTACTCCTTCACCCCTAGCAACTTTCTCTAACTCTCTATTATGTCGTTTTTGTTCTTCTAATGCTGCCTTCTCTGATTTATTTTTATTTACTGCTTGGACAATACCAGCTGTCCCACCTGCAACACTTCCTGCTGCTGCTATGCCTCCTATTATTAGTGGAATTAATGGGAGAATTCCACCATTCTTTTCTTCTTGTAATTGAATATTCTCTATCATTGGTTTACTTATGTAATACTTTTTTTTGTTAATCGTAATAGTTTTAGGGGTATTTTTGTCAACAATATTACGTAATTTTAATTCAACAGTTTTATTATTATTACTTTTCGCTTGCGACATTTTTAATAAAAAAATTTTAAGTTATCAAAAATTTTTAATCTATTCTAGTTATGAATAAATTTTAAGTTACCAAAATTTTTAATCTATTCTAGTTACGAAAAATTTTTAAGCTAGGAATTTTTGATCTATTCTAGTTATCAAAATTTTAAGTTATGAAAAAAAATTAATTAATCGACGAAATCGTGGGCTTTAACCTATCCTAGCCATCTTTCCATTAAGAATTTCAATAGAATATTTTACATCTTCTAACAATAAACCATAAGCCATCAATGAAGTTGTGGAATCTTTCTTTTCAATATTAATTGTTACATCACAACCAGTCTTGATAATATCTTCAGATTGTGCACTTAAATCGAAACAGAAAACAGGATATAAATGTCTCCAATCTCCAGGAGTTAATTGTGGTTCAACTCCAAATTCTATACAAAGATTTCGATAAGAATCATATCCTTCCATAAATTGATTATTGGTATCATCGAATCTTAATGGATCAATTGGATATCGGGTTTGATTTAATGAAACTTGCAAACTTCGAATTGTATTAATATGAAAAAGATTGTTGATCTTATCAAAACTTTGAGAATTATTTCTTTGAAAAGTTAGCAATAAATATCTTGGAGTATTCGCAGTTCTAGTAAAATGCCAGTTAAATCTTTGTTCGGAAAAAGTTACTGAACTAGCAGTTCGCTTTAGAAAATTTACTGGAATTGGTTTGTTAGTATTTAATCTTTTTGCAATAGCTGTTTCAATCTCTAAACTAGGAGTAATATGCTTAATCCACCATTCAAGTCCATCAATTTTTAAATATGCTTTTTTTCCAGTCTTACCAAAAAAGATTAATTCATTATTTGCTGTACGATGAATTATTAATTTAAATTTTAATTGATATGATATTTTATCATAATCTAAATATCCGAAAAATGGAGACAATGACCAATTTACTGTTTGCTTACTTTTCTTGTTAAACTCACGTCTTTCTTTATATGCATCATTATTTGTTTTATTTAAATGTTTTGCAATATTTTCTACATCTTTCGCAATTCCTGCTGAATCTGTTCCAGCGTGAGTTAAATCATCAACAATTATACCATCATTAGTATCAGGAAACCAACCTTCGATTTCATACTTTTTATTATTTTCACCAATTGTTACAAATCTAAGCATTGTATCAATTACACCTGGAGAATCACTTATTGTTTCTATATTTTGAGCCGCAACATCTAAACGCATTTGTGTAAATAATTTTGGAAAGAAATTATTCTCTAGTGCAATATTATCGGTATCAGGTAATGGTGTTGTAAAATTGGCATCACTATATAAAGAATATTCACAGTGTAAAAATGAATCAGGTAGATATAAATAACTCTGCTGATTATCAACTTCAAAAATTAAATCACCTCCACTATTTACTCTACTGGAAGATCCGGGATTCATAGCAATTCTTATATAGTCATTCTTTTTTTGATTATAACTGACGAACGGAGGATCGTCTAATCTAAATTTATTTTCGATAAGCGAAGACATTTTTATAAAAAATAATTTGACTTTTTGTTTTTTCTTACAGACAAAAAATTTTTACTAAAAAAATTTTACTAGAATAATTTTACTAAAAAATTTTGCTAAAACAATTTTGCTAAAACAATTTTACTAAAAAAATTTTACTAAAACAATTTTACTAAAAAATTTTACTAAAACATAATTTTAGAATTTTGCTAGACCAGCTCCTCTACAGCTTTGCTGGTTAGACCGAAGATTGCTATTAATACCATTACCTCTTATTTCTTCAATTGAACGTTTTATGGCTACGCCTGATTTCTTCTTATGTTTACTATCAGACGGAGCTCCGCTCCTCAAGGTTTCACCCCCTACAGCTATGTTAGCAATTTTATTTTTGTTTCCTCTGAAAGTTTTTTTAAATTTTTTAGTTCTTCAGAATCATTCCTAAGTTTACGAATAGTTTCTAGTTGTTTTAATTCGTTTTGAGACTTAACAGCATTTGATATTGCACTAGCTGTACTACCTATAGCAGCTGCTCCTTTTGCAGCAGATGTAATCAAATCTTTATTATTTTTAATTAAGTTAACGATACTTCCAATACCAGAAAATATACCAGCCCCTTCTTTTTGGACGGCACCTGCGGTGCCTAGGAACTTTTGTGTTCCGATTGTTTCTACACTGTCATAATGGTAAACAGATTTCATAGATGGTTCATGAGAAATTTTTTGATTTGAAGCAAAATTTTTAAGATTGTGTTTATAAATTATAGGCATTTTTTAAGATTAAATTTGACTTTTGGGAAAAAATATTTACGATCGGCTAAAGCCTCGAGGACCTTTCGTCCGTTTAAGATTTACGTTTGTGAATGGACAACAACTTCGAGATAACTTTATTAATTGACTGTTGCACTTTATCTATTGCGTCAAGCAGCGTGTGATGTACTTTAATTTCTTTTCTATTAACTTGCATTTTCTGCTGATTAATCTTCAATGCCGTTTTAAGTACATTTAACTTAACTTTAAGAACATCTAATTGTCTTTTAACAGAATCTAACTGTTCTTTATTTTCTTTAGAGTTTTCTTGTAAACTTTTCTTTAATTCATTTTCTAAATTGATTTTAAGAGTTTTCATTTTATCAACTTTTTCATTAAGTGAGTTTACTTCATTTATTATTCTATTCATCTTTTTCATTTGTTGAGTAATTTTAGAACTCAATTCATCAACACTTTTTTGGAATGTAGCTTGTAACTGCTTTGAATTTTTTTTAATTCTTTCAGGTAGTTTTTCTATTTCATCTTCTAATTGTTCTTTTAACATTTTTATCTGATGTTTATTCTTAATGACTGCAGATTTTAAATCTATAGAAAGTAATATTAAAATTTTTGATTGTTCTGAAATCTTTTTAAAAAGTTTTGCTATATCTGCTTCTAGCTCTCTATCCTTTTTATCAAGTTTTAATAATTTTTCGTTTAATGATTTGTCATTAAGTTTAAGCAACTTTAATTCATTCATCAGTGGAACCAAAACATCGTTTATATATTTTTCTCTTAAGTCATTGATTTGTGTATCAACATATTGTTTATTTGTCAATCTGTATTTTGTTGCGGAAGAATAGAAAGATGCAATGGACCAGATAAAACATCTCCAGTTTTCATGATATAATTTTCTATCTCTATTTCTAATTCACGATTATTCGGGATATATGCACCTCCACCAACATTTGGTAACATCATTTTTGAAACAATAAAAAAGTAAAATTTTTTCTAATAAAAATAAAAAAATAAAATTTTTTCTAATAAAAATAAAAAAATGGAAAAACCAAATTTAAAAAAATTCTATTCGTCCGCATCATCCTGTTCTTCTTATTCGACGAGATCAACGGGATTTGAAAATAAATGTTTTGATAATAATAATAATAATCCATGTATAGATGTTAATATTTTATTTCAATTACAAGCCGAAATATTTAGGGAACAAACAAAAGGTTTACCTTCTATAGAAACTAACTATTGTTTATTTCCGGCTGATCCATTTATTAAATTTATGGATATAGTAAGTAAATATAATGATGTAGCTTATGTTGAATTAAATAAAGAAAATATGGTTATAATAGGTCATAATAACGTTTATGGTTTTATTAGAGCAGTGTTACCAATTAGTAATACTGAATGGATAGAAAATAAAATTATTAATTATATCAATATTAAGGAATTAGTTAAAAAAATTAAAATCTTTTTCGAAAGAAAAAATTAGATTATTTGTTGACGATCAAAATCAATATAACATTCACATAGAGAGTAAAAAACATAATGAAGAATTATTATGTCAAGTATATTATAGAGATACAATTTATAAACAAGAAACATTAGAAATGCCGCAAAGATATGATGATGATACATATATAGGATTGTATTCCAATTTAAATATTAATTTATTAAAATCTTACATAAATGGTTTAGCTCAACAAGAGAAAATTTATATGTGGACAACACCTTATACTATTGACAATGTCCATAATCATAATCATAATAAACGAACTGAAGGTTC
This sequence comes from Prostheceraeus crozeri, assembly GCA_907163375.1. Lineage (NCBI taxonomy): Eukaryota > Metazoa > Platyhelminthes > Polycladida > Euryleptidae > Prostheceraeus > Prostheceraeus crozeri. The sequence continues at coordinate 22,252 of CAJQUW010008351.1, read as the reverse complement.
TAGGGCTTTGCCCGATCTTAAACAATCTTATGATAATAATGATAATAATATAGATGATGATAATATAGATGATGATTCTGAAACATCTGAAAATGGTGTAAATGGTAAAAAAGATTATAAAAATATTAGTAATAATAAAAATTTATCTAAATTTCATTTTCTTACAATTGAAAATAATAATGATGGTATAGTTGAAGATACTGTTAGACAACTATGTGTCGGGTCTACAAAATTTAAATTAGGATTTACATCTAATCAATTTAAAATTTTATCATCTTTAATAAAAACTAAAAGTGATTCAGATTATGGTGGTGTTATTAAATTTTCCAAAAGAGATCAAAGACCAATATTTTTCTCTATTATATTATTATCAGATAAAAAATGTAATTTAGAGTTAGATATTCCAATAAGAGAATGGTATCCTATCATGGAATGACATCCTATACCAAAAAGTGTAATTTATGATGTTGAAGAAACAATTTATGATGATGATGAAGAATCAATTTATGATGATGAAGAAGAATCAATAGTCAGTGAAAAAAAATTTAAATTATCTTTTGATAAAACTTTATATGATGAAACTTAATATGATAAAACTTAATAGAAAATACCAAAATATTCGATAAATATATTTTCATATGTAATAAGTTTTTAGATGTAATAAGTTTTTAGATGTAATAAATTTTTTAGATGTTATAAATTCTTTAGATGTTATAAAATTTTTAGATGTAATATAAAAATTATTATTCTCACGTGTCATCATCATCACTTAAATTACTCTCACAGATGATTGTTTGAAATATTTTAGCTTGAATATCTTCTCCGTTATAAGGTAACATAATTTCATTTTCATCAGGTGCTTGACGTTTAAGAATATTTATTTGACCAGAAATTTTTTTTTTTTTCAGTATTATTATTTTTATCAGGAATACTAATTCCAGTTTCTAAAGATCTTTTCCATGGTTTATTAACTGTAGTCGATAAAGTTTTCCCCGAATATAATTTTAGAAAATCTTCTACTTTTACTTTATCTTGTGAATATCCTTTGAATGTTTTCTTTTCACTAAGTCTCCCTTGCTCATCTACAGTAATACAGTATTTTACTTTAGGTGCAATAAACATTGCAAAAATAATTCCACCATTTCCATAATCATTTTTCCCTTGACACAATTCTCCTCCAACATATCCAGCAGCGTCTAATTTATTAAAGAGCTCATTGGAAATATATATTGAATCAGTATCTGTATAATGAATGTATTTTTCTTTGAAACCATTAATTTCTAAAATAAAGTTATTCATGATTCTTCTAGAGTGAGAAAGAATAAAAGAACCTAAGTGTGATGGCATGAATGACGTCTTCCCATCTTTTACAATATTAGTTTTGAGAAATTCATCATCTTCCATTTCTACTTTCGCTAAATATTCTTCATCATTTAATTTTTAATAATCTTTTACTTCTTGAGTGAAATTTTTTCTCAATGTATTCTCATTCCATAAATGATATTTAGTGGTTATATCTTTTTGCACAGTTTTGCCATATAGCGAATTCATCAATAATTTAATTAACTCATCACCTACAGTATTTCCTTCTGTTTTATATCTTTTTCTCAAGTTAAAAAGTTTTTCAATATAATTTCGAAATGGTGAAACTTGATAATTTTTTTCATAAATTATACCATCAGTAATATGTAAGATTTTTCCCTCACATCTAACAATTTCTTGTATATCTATAGAAGTTAATACATCATAACATATACCATTTCTAAACCTGATTACTTTTACATGAGAATTATTATTTTGATTTTTAACTTTATCTTTTATAGGAACTGGTTGGAAAAACAAATCATTCGGATATTGAAACACAACAGAGAATATTCCAGTTTTAGGTCTAAACGTTTGAGTATTAAATTTATATACTTTTTCCCGCTCTTCTTCTTGTCTAAATTTTCTAGCGAATTCAGCTTTAGGGTATTCTGAATTTTCATCATACATAGCTGATGGATATAAAGATGTTGCATCAAAAGCCATTAGAAATTCATTTTTTTGTTCAAGTAGTTGATTTGAAATTTTCTTACAAATTTCAGTTTTATCTCCTAAATCTCGATACTGTTTCATTAAATCTATTAAATTACTTCCAAGGAACAAAGTCCGCCCAGCGCAGCGACCAGGTAAATACTGTTTTAATATTGGTAACAAGATGCTACAAAATGGCGATATGTATTTTCTTATATTTGCTGAAACTCTTCCACCTTTAACAGATTTTCTAATATAATTTCTAGCCCATAAATCTATATGAGAATGAATATTTATATTGTCATTTTGTACGCTTTTCATCCAACCGTTAAATGTTAAAGCAGAGGATGTCAAATTAGTAGTTATATCTTCACCAACTAAATCTTGCATAACATTATTATATTTGTAGATACAAAAAGCTAAAGAAAGAATATCGTTAACTAAGTATGGTCTCCATTCAATTTCTTTTTCTTTATAATTTTCATGTGTTATGTCTCCAATTTCATAATTTAATTTACACACATTCATAGGAATTTTAAAATTCTCACACCATTTAGAAAGACTTGTTTTTACATGTTGATAACTACATTTCATTATAATAGTTTGAAGTGCTAATTTACCTGACGGTAAATCTTTTTTCATATTGTTTTTAAATCTAAAAGAATTTTGAATGTATCTACTAACACATTCAGTTGTATAAGGATTTTGTAATGAAGCAGTCAATATTCCTCTTGAAGTTTTAAGAGGCGGTTTAGATAACTTAAAATTAGCTTTTATCGGAAAATAGGAATCAAAACCTGATGAATTGTGAGCTATTAAAGTTACTCTCGAATAATTAAATTTTCCAAGAGTTTTAAAAAATTGATGGATCGGACATACGTCCTCTGGGTTTCCCCCGATCGAACATTCATCATCCTCAGTTCTCGTAAATATTTTCACACAATTTTGAAGTTTATTAAATTCTAATTCAGTTAAATTATTATACTCATTAATCTGTTTTTAAGTTTTTTAATTTCATCTTCATCTTTTGATCGTTTAATTTTAATCATATCACTTAACAAACGTGTTTCTAATTCTTTCAATCTTTGTTTCGGTAAACAACATATAAATTTATTGAAATTAATAGCTCCTACAGCGTAAGGAATAGGATGAGCTGTTGAACAGTTAGGATCGGGAAAAGTTTCGAGATCCCAAATATATGTTGAACCATAGTCAATTTTTTTCTTTGTTATGATTTTATATGGACGCGTTGTTAGATTTTCATCAGTAACTGTTTTATATATGGGTTTGAAATTATTTTCAATTTCTCTAATAGCTTTTAATTTATGAGATTTATTAATTAAACAATAGTGACCAATTGTTGAACCTGCGTGAAAATAATTGTAATAAACATAATTATGAAACGTTTCAATTCCTCTAGGATTTAAATGACGATTGGCAGGACTGTAATATTGAACACATTCTCCAAAATATTTATTGAATTGAGAAAATTTGCAGTTTGACATTACTCCTGTTCTAGATGTGGCTTTCTCTTTATATAAAAAATTATTAAACATTTCTTTCATCATTTCTCCTTGTTCTTCATTAAAACCTCGTAAAACATTATAGCATTTAATAAAACAAAAATCTTCTGAAGGAATATAGCAATATTCACCGAAATATTCTTTGATTCTATATTTCATATTAATCCCTGCCCCTCTATGCGATCTTTGTACTAACTTCATTCCAAAATCTTCATATTTAATATTACCTGTAAAAATCCATTCGTTAGCATAGGATTTCTCATCCAGATTCGAAAACCATGTTTCAAATGATTTTTTATTATAGAAGGTTACGTAAAAATTTTGAATTATATTTTCCTGATCTTTAACAACTTTTCCAAGTAAATTAATAATTTTACCATTTGCTAAAAGTTTCCGCATATCATTTACTACATTAATAAAAGATACATTTTCATATTTAATTTCATTTGGATTAAATAAATTACATAAATCATCACCAAGTTCATCCTTAATTCTATCATCAAAAAAGATATCAGTAATAGGAGTTTCTAATATTTCTTTTGTTCCACTTTTCTGTTTTTTAATATTACGTCTAATACTACGCCTACTGCGTTTCTGTTTTTTAATACGTTTACTACGTTTACTATGTTTAATTTGCGCATCAAACTCAGCAGTTTGTTTCTTGATTAATTCATCAATCCTAGACGTTTGTCCGAGAGACATTTCACGATTCATATTTTTTAAAAGAAAAAATGAATTTTTACATAGAACCTCGGTTCCGTTTTTACATATACACAGGAATATGTAATTGATGTAATGTTTCTGATTCATGTGTTGTTAAATGTTCTTTCTTAACCAATCACCATAAATTATTATACGCCAAAAATACTCGGAAACTTCTTAAACAAAGTGGAAAGTCTTTGTTTTAACACACGGTTTAATACCATGTTTTGTTTTATAATCTGTAACGAGCGCTACGTATTTATGATGATAATAAAATCTAACTTCTTTCTTCGAATTTACAGGATTTGTAGGATGACGATAATCTTTTAAAACTGGTACATGCTCTATCTTGTAAGCATTCAACATATTTTTTTTATTTTTATTAACAAAAAATTTATAAGAAAAATATATTCGGTCACTCCGTTCGATCACTCCTCGAAAATATTTTCTATAACTCTATCATGAATTTTTTTATCAATATTAATTGTGATAAATCCATAATCTTTTGACCAAGCATTGTTACACGATTGTTTAAATTCACCTTTATTTCTTACACATAAATCTCTTAACAAATCACTAAAGTTTCTTGCATTTATTTCAAATAGTATAAATATATTTGCATTCTTTCTAATAACACTTCCGTCTAATGAATACATACTTTGTGTTAAATAAAATACACTACAGTTATTATGTCTACCTCTTGTGAAATAATTTCTCTGAACTGACTGATTTCTATCATTAACACAATCATCAAAAATTACACAATGTTTCATTGTTTTATCTAGTTTACTAGGATCTTGCATATTACCACTATCATCTATTAATTGTATTTTTATATGCTTATTTTTATTAGATTCTACTAACTGATTATTTTTTGCTGCTTCTTCACACCACGAACTTATTTCTTCTTCATCTTCAGATTTTTCAAATTCTTTGAATAATGAAGCAATTGCTGTTTTTTTAAGATTATTTTCAAATCCATATTTTAAAAATTGATAGACGGGTTGTTCCGCCGTTGTTGTATAAATTATAAGATTGTTAAAATCCAAAAAATTTGGAGTCGTTAAAATTTTAAATAATAGATACGTTTTTTCACATCCTGATCTTCCACAAATAACTGACAAAACTTTATTAGATAAATTTGGATGATGATTAAATTTAAGTTTTTTTTTTATTTAATGGAGGTAGTTCACTCATTTTTTAATAAAAAAATTTTATTTTTATTTTTTTATTTTTTGTTTCTAAAGAAGAAGAAAATTAAACTTCTCTAGCTTCGCGTGGGAGTTTATACCTGCCGAACCAAAAGATCTATCATAATCTCTTCACCTCCAAAATTTATTTCTTGTCCTTTTTCATCAGTGATTCTAATGCCAATGTTGTTAATAGTTTTTCTTGTAATAGGAAAATATATTAAAGTTTGTGGAATTACATTTAACCTATAACCAATGGGTACAGTAAAAGCTGGAAAACTGAATATTAAATTTGATAATTTACCATTTATATATCCTCCTTCAATAATGTCACAATGTACAACAATTGAATTTATTTCAGTTATTTTTGGAATCTTCTCACCTAAATGATAACCTTGACTATAGGTTTGTTTATTAAATCCTAATAGCTTTGACAATGATCTATCATGATGAAAATCAACTTGATGATTTTCGTCTAAAGTAAGAGAAAATTTATTAACTGCCGGTTCAACTGCAAAATGTAATTGTTTCTTATCTTTAAATGGTATACCTAAATGTCTCTTAATTTCATTTGATATTGATTCAACTTCGTAAGAACCAGGAAGAAAAGTTAGTATTTTCCATGTTTTGCCCTTATCAGTAGAATATCTAAATTGATCATTCACATCTTTGATAACGTTTTGAATAGTGTTAAATGTAGAGAAACTAGTCAATGCAATTTGATAATTTTTATTTTGTTCCAAATGTAGAATGGGTTCTAAATTACAAGTGTGTGATGAAGTAGTTGTTATAATTTTTAACGTCGTACTAAATTTTGATGAACCCAAAATCTCTATCAAATTTTCTAAATGATTATTAATTTTGTCTAAATCTGCTGCACACATTTTTAAACTAAAAAATTAAATAAATATTTTTTTATGAAATATTTTTTTTATAAAAAATTAAAAACAACAACATTTTTCAGCTACGGGCGAAGCCCTTAAAGACATCAGAGATGACCGGTTATACTTTTGTAATCCTCTTCATTTAGAATCTTCTTTTCTAACAGTCTTTTCAATATAGCATGAATTTCATTGAAACTAGAATTATGTCCTTCTTTTATTTCAGATATTAAAATATTTAATCTATTTAGTAATTCTTGTGGATCATCTGGTAAAAATATGGTTGTTTCTGTTTTCTGTTTTTCAGATAAACCTTTTCCTACTTTAACTCCCGTTGATAATAAATTTTCTAATTGTTTATAACGTCTAAGAGATTTTACTGCACCAACTCTGTCTAACATAGCTTTATATTTTATGAGATCTTCTACAGCATAATTATTTAAATCTGCTCCTCTTAAAAGATTAACAAAATTTCTATCTAAATTAAAAGGAGATTTATCTGGTGAAAAAATTAAACCTCGAAAAGGTTGTGGAAATATTTCTTTTTGTCCGAGATAAAATCTAGGTATTGTTTTTCCATCTATAAATGAAATAGAATGTTCAAATTGCATAGATTTTGGTAATTTCTTATTAATGTTTGATTCTAGTAATCCATAGTCATCTAATATAGTTTTGTGCTCTGGATCTGTTATATCAATTTGTTTATCATTATTTGTACTTTCTTTTTCAAGAGTTTTAAATGGTTTCATAGTTTTTTCAAAATCAGTTTTTACTTGCTCGGTTTGCTGCATTTTTTCAAGCATATCAGATTGAATACCAGCTTTTATCATTCTATGTTGAAGATGATTTTCTTTCATAATATTTCTTTGTTTTATTAACTCTTCTAATTGTTTTATTCTTTTAAAATTATCAGCTCTAATTTTATCCATTTTTAAAATATAATATTTGAATTTTGTGGTAACATTGGAATACAGCAAAAACATGTTACTGAACAAATTATTTTTTTATTGCTTTGTTGTTTGACATCTTTTCGTTTAAAGTTTTCTCGTTTTAAGTTTTGTTTAATAAAGTTTTGTTTAATAAAGTTTTGCTTAAATTTTCGCTTAAAGTTTTTAGCTCTTCTAAAAAAATTTTGTCATTTTCTTCATTAGAAATTTTACCATCACTAGAAATTTTGCCATCCTGTCTATTCTTATCATCAACTTTTTCGGACTGTAATTGAAAGGCTTGATTTACTTCATTAGCTATTTGATCAAATTTTTCAATCTCATCTAACGTAATAACATTATCATCACATACTCTTTGAAAGTAGTAATGTAGTTTATCATAGACTTCTTTAATATGTAAATGCTTAGTTTTTAATGATTTTCGTTTCTTAGTTATTAAAGATTTATCTAACATTGTAACAAGTGAAGTTGCAAAAACACCCGTACCTGTTAAAGCTGTAGCAACTACTGGAATTACTAAAACACCTGAAGATATAACAATTGTTAAAGCACCTAAACTTATTGTTAAGAATATGCCAATTCCTTGTGTTACATTCTTAACTTTACTCCATCTCTTTCTTAATTTTTTATAGTGCTCTAATCTTAATAATAATTGAGATTCCTTATCTTTCATATAACGTACTCTATCTTTGTGTTTTTCTTTATTCATTTTTTCAATGTCCATTAAAGTAGAACTACGTTCATATGATAACGAAGGATATATTCTTGCGGTTTCATCCACTTTTGTTTCTTCCACTTTTAAAGAAATATTATTAGTCACATGTTATATTTTAAAAACCTGAAAGATGGATAAAATTCATGAATTTGAAATTTTCAACTTTTATGATTTTCGGTGTCCTGGAACGGTCATGATTTAAGCGAGAAAATTGTAATTCTCAAATTTTGAGATTATTAACTTGTATGATTTTCGGTGTCCTGGAACGGTCATGATTTTAAGGGTGAAAATTGTAATTCTCAAATTTGAGATTTTGAAAAATTTGAAAATTGGGTATTTTTAAAGACGCTTAAATTTTCGCCCTTCGGCCTTCGGCCACGTGAAATTTGAAGTCTACCTAAATTTTTGAAATTTTTGAATTTTGTTTTTTTGAAAAAACCCGCAAAAGTGTGACATCCGGCGCAAGCGAAGCGAAGCGTCGCGCCGGATGTCACACTATATACTACTCAGGTACAATGGACGTCATTTAAAAGAATAAATTCATCACCATCATTTCAGATGTTGACTTTTTACTAATACAATGACGCTGGAATACATTAATTGTTTTTAATTTATAAGAAATCGTGATATAATCATTTAGATGGTATCAAGCTAGAAATCTTACCACTCATGATTATAATGAAGCTAAAGCGTTAATGATAGAATGATATCTTTTAACTAGAGCATAAATGGTATAAAACATAATTATCGTGAAACTCGTTTGATAATTCAATTCAATGTGCATGTATGAAACAAAAGAATTCAAGATAGATAGTAGGTACCGGTACCTAGCTATAAGGTGCATATTCATTTAAAAGTATTAATGCTAGTAAAACTACTATATGGCATCTTATCAATTACAAAATATTTACATTGAAGCTTAATAAACATAAAAGAATCAAATAATTGTGTGTACATCATATATACAATCGTAGCATTATAGATCAATAATTTTTGAATCGCTGGTAGGCCTATCGATAAATGTTTTACTAAATTTTCATAAAACAAGTTAAGTGTAAATCATTACAAAAATGAAAAAATGGCATATGTCTGATGCAGCTTATTCAAATTAATAAATCAATATGAAAGTAGTAAGAATGATGTGAGTATAGAACTTAACATCAATACTTGATAATCTTATCTCTATAAATGATTAGTTTATTTTTTCAGAAATTGTCCATGAATTGACGCACAATTGTATTGTTTCTCTACTTTTAGCATGCTTTTTGCATTATTAGCTCAATAATCAACTAATAAATGTCAATATTTTATAATATCAAAGAAAATTATGATTGACTACTTTTTAATAATAGTATTAAGTAGTACATTTTTTAAAATCGATATATCTATGGAAAAGCTAGGTTATGATTTCAGTGACACATATAGCCGTGTTACACATGTAAAGTACTTCTAGAATATATATTCACTTAAGGGGTCGCATTTTTTTCTTCTGAATGTTAGTTCCGTGGAGGCGTGGGCCCCGGAAATGAAATCCTGGCTACGCGACTGCTTCTTAAGACATAAACTCGACAAAGTAATGATTGCTGACGCGATTGAATTCTGAGAAATATACTTTATCATGTTGGCATAAGCTAATGATTTTTCAGATCATATTTCTCTTTCAGCTGTTGTGCTATTTAGTCAACATTGTTTATGTTCGGTGAGAACTACTCAAACTATGGAAAAATGAAACTCAGCTTTGCATTGCTTGTCGTCATTAAATCCTCAACTGATGACTAAAATATTACAATTAATGACATGGTCCATTACCCTGCAAGATCAGTATAGGAAGTTAGTATAGAAACACATACCTTGATAGTTAAAGTCGTTAATGATGTCAGAATGACAGTAGTTTGTCACTTAAACTTGATATTGTGGAAATATTGAACTGCAGCATTGGCGTTAATGACGACTTCATATTTCTTTGGACACTTTTAAGATAAAGAGAAGGAATAATCAAAATTCATCAGTGAGTGACATCGCAAGGAAAAGAAAAATAACTTCCTTCGACCGATTTGCATTATGAACATAAAATCAAAATTAAACACTCAATATTTCGCCGTGGGCTTTCTCAAGAGCCGATTTCTAGATTCAAGATTCGACAACTCTTTAGAAAGCCCACAGCGAAATATTGAGTGTTTAATTTTGATTTTATGTCTATAATACAAATCGGTCGAAGCCAGTTAAAGGGAAGGAGCTTTACAAACGCGAGAAATTAAGATGTATATGTCAGGGTTGGAACCGGCCGGCGGGCCAGTTTTAGCAACGACGCCACGGCCCTGGCCGCAAATTTTGAAAGACCAGCCGGTTAATTTGATTAGACCCATGTCGACTATTCACGACATTCACTCGAGAATAAATTGCGCAGTCAGTCATTATTTGCAACATAAAGAGCATGTAAATGTGACATGATTTGAGAGTATCTACACGCATGTTCTGTGATATGAATACTGGGAACTGTTCTTTAAACAGTTAAAAAATGATTGCCGGCAACTTATAAATGCAGTTCAAACCCTACTTTGTCTCAAATGAAATTTCCAGAATCATATATTCAAGCCTGTATGTTAGAAGCATTGTGTATTCCTCAACCTATCATTTACAAAATTACTCCAGATCTTAGATAATTTCACTACACGGGATACCTTGGAGATGCAATGAATAATGGATTTCAATGCGACCTAGGGCCTACTTAACATTTGACAGTGGATCGTGCATAATTGTTTGATAATCCAACGCGATAAATTTTGATTGACGTGCGTGTAGCAGCACCTGGCTTGGGCTTGGAACACATCATTGAAATGAAAAGTTGATGACAGGTTTGGAGAGCTCATTGTTCCAGACTTTAATACGTCATCTCGCGGTCACAAATGTAAACTCAAAAGATCTGAATTCAAACTGCAATGGAGAGAGTTCTCAATTGACGTTGCAAATCACCAGAATTTCCTCACAAGTAAAGAAGTAAATATCAATCACTTCAGTGAATAATTTTAAATCAAGTTTGCACGTCGCAGACAAAACACTTCGTAACGTCAGCTCTCAGTCACTGATCAAATTGTTCATGTGGGAACTTTTATCGATAGCAAGCATTTATTATAAGGGGGACTTAGAATTTGCTGACTGCTTAAACCCTTATTGTGGAGGCGGAATGTAGATATACGCATATTATTATTGTGTCAATATTATTATTACATCAATGCCTGTTTGGGTCTGAGTTTTGGTCTTTTTGGCGCTTAACATCTGCCTTTTTATTCAAAACACTCGCATATTGGAAAAAAGTATTGGGGAGAGACTAGCGACAAATTATTGTTTTTCTCATATTATGAACCTCCCGACGAAATCCATCAACTATGCCCGTTTGGGTCATTATTTCATTATCTGTTTTCACGTTTCTTGTGTTTGTTTGACTTTGAAAATGCAGTAGACATTGTCATAAAGCATAAAGTAGGCATACAACTCAATAGCCTTGCAAATAAGTCACTACGAGTATTACTGCTCTCGCTTTTGCGGAGTGCCGGTAGGCCTACCATTCATGTATTTCACGTACGCTATGTGGAAATTGAACAATGTCTAATGGCATAAGTTGACCAAATAATGTCTGACGATCACAATTTCAACCAACCGGTATAGAGACGCCAGCCACTGTCCCATCCATGATCGGCCGGCTTTTGGTAACGCCGGCCACCGGCAAAAGCCCTGTCATGTATACAATGTGAATGGCAATAATTTGGTGACACATAAACGAAAACCGTAATTATACGTCTCAACTGTTAAAAGTGCTGGCTTGCTGCATTCGGCTGCATTATCTATCTTTAATTTTCCTAATGCCAAAATTTTGAATTTGCGTGAAGAATTTGCGTGACTAAACTGCCGAAATAAATCAAATGGCAATGGAGGGCAACATTGACAGCTGACACTAACTTTGGTACTTTGGTACTTTGTTTTACAAGAGCATTGAAATGATCCTGTAATATATATTGCATAAACAAAAATCTGCTAACAGGAGAGCATAAGAATCAACTGCCATAATATCCAGCGATAAGATCGAGAATAATTCTGTGATGAAACATCATCCCACATCTTAATAATGTAAGGGACAGTCAATGGATTTGCCAACTCGTGCCATGCAGTGACGTATATTGCAGGAGCATCTTCCAACAAGATAGAAATGTCTGGAAATGACACCTTTTGGCTTGATGATAAAAGTAGGGGAGAGTGGGGCACCATGAGCAATTTTTTCTTGTTTCGTGTCCTGAGGACGTATCACATAGAATAAGTGCAAACCAACACAACTTTCTACAAGCCATGCTCATGCAGATATAGCTGTATAAGTTTGACGTTGTAACTCTAAACACGTTCTGAGTAATTTCCTTCTAAGTGAATAGTATCGACTATGCTCATTCTGCCCCATGCACGGGGTACGATGAGCAACTGCATGCGGTACGATGAGCATTTTGGTGCACCGTGAGCAATAAAATTTAATTGACAATTTGATGATGAATCAGCCTAACTCTAATAATGTATTTATTCCTACCATGACTCTATGAAATAAAATGAGTCGATACAGCTAATGCGTAGGCCATACAATCAATTCACATGTAGTTATTCTAAATTACATGTAGGCCTACATCGGTACTCTAAATATATCATCTTTTTTTGATTTAGCCTAAACTCAATCAAGATCTAAAAAAGCTAACGTAATCTAGAATTGTTTTCTGCAGTGAAATATAAATTTTTTAAACCGTATAGCCCATAGAACCTATCTGCTTTACACTTTTATCTTTTGTGTTCGTCAGTTTGGTTTAATCTAAACTGGTTGAATAATCATACAAAGCATCAATCCCTTTAGACAAAATACATTCCCATTTATAATCTATATAAACATCAAAACAAATGATTGATTCCATGACAATTTAGTTTTCTGTAAGAACTGTGAAATAAAAACATTTTAGGAAATATGCAGTCATTTCACATTGTATGAACTAAAGTCAACGTTAACGAAGTCCACGCGAGTTTGCAATCGTAAGCTGGACGATCCTAACACTGCTGGCAGTGGTTTCGGCAATTTAGCTTCAACTTCGTTTCGACGTATTTCCAGTTTGTCCCCTACTGGTGGCCGAAAGAAACATGTTCCCTTCTTCCTAAGGAAATCGACGACAATTCTGTCATCTTTGATCTCAAGAACTGACCCAACATAGAAGACCTCTTTTGACTGGGTAGAAGTTCCAATTAAAATTCTGGCGAGAACATAGTCCCCCAAATCAAAATTCGTTTCACCACTAACATTTTGGGGACAAATGATTGAAACGCTGGGTTGTAGCATCGTCTCGGCGTCATTCCTGTCCCCTGGCGTAGACCCCTGCTGATGAATTCTTTCCTGTAAAGGTGTCCCGCTCCGTCTAATTATCGTTTTCTTCTTGCCAGGAATTGATTTTGATTTTGAATTCACGTTTTCCTTCAATTCTTCTCGTAATCTCTTAAGAACAGGACTGGACGTAGCTATCATGGAAACTCGACGCTTTCTTCTTCCAGTTGGTATTGAATTCCGCGGTGAAGCTTTGGGCAGTGGTCGAATATCTTCTGGAGACTGTATAATCGACAGCAGTAGTTGGTATAAGGACTGACAGCAGTAGTTGGTTCTGGTGATTGTGGAACACTTGGACATTCTGATTGGATGGCTGTTTGAAGGACGACAGACGCGCGTGACCGACTTATTCATTTGCCACCATAGAGCGATCTTTCGATCTTGCGACATCGAATAATTTACACACATATGAAAGCCATTACAGCAAAGTAAAGGCATATGGGGCACTATGAGCAGTTGTGTTCATGGTGCCCCTTAAAAAGATGCTCATGGTACCCCATTTAACTAATTTTATAAGATGAACATAAAAATAGAAGTTACGCAACTAGATTAGAATCTATTCATATTTCCTCATAAGAGGTGTTGGCTGAATGTTGACACACACGATAGCTGCTTTATTATATCTTCTTTTTCCAATAGGCAGAGAAAACTTCGGGTAGCTACAAAAAAACTTCAAGTTATGAAAAAAACATTTATCATTACCTACTGCACACAGAAAAAGATGTTGTGTCAAATCAATCTGATCACATGCGATGATTATAATGAGAGATATGATTGACCTTTACTATTAGTCGCTGCAACTTATACAGTCTCCATAAACCCTTCCTGCTCATGGTGCCCCACTCTCCCCTACATCAGCTAACAGAAGTCGCTTTTCCAGTAGATTCTTCTTGCCATGTTGAACGATGAGAGAATATTACCAAACGTTACCAAAGACATTTTTGAGCGAAATATTCTGGGATACGTCAAGGACATACTGCTGGATTAAAATAGTAATTTTTTCAATAAAAACTTATATTTCATCAGAGCAGCTCTTCAGGCACCTAGCCATTCCCAGCATTTACCATGCATGTTGTTCTGTTAGTCATAGAAATCATGGGAGAGTTGGAAAGGATGAACAAATACTTGGGCTTCAAAGCTGTGGTCTATTCGAAGACTTTTATTATTTCACTTTTTTGTTTATTTTTCCAATTCCAGATTTTCAATGTTTTTTAATTACCGGTACCCAATCTCTTTCATGAATGAAGTTTCATAGCATCGCTTTTCTTGGTGCTATCTTTTCGAAAAAATGTAAATGGAACAATCATGTTGAAAATATAGAAAAGAAGGCATCGAAGAGATTGTCCATTTAATGTTATATGAATTGTCCACCTACGTTAATGCGAAGATGCTATTTACATATATGTATACTGTTCACTTTTGTGATCATATTCACATCAAATTCTCATGCTTGTGTTTTCGTTTCTGATATCTGTTTTCCATGTTCCATCATTTGTTTAATGCACTGTACAAGTCTCCTGATAACACTACGATGCGCATTTTCACACATCGAGGTTTGCATCTTATCAGATGACATTTTCTAATTTAGCAATGATTTCAAAACTCTGCATCAGGATTCATCTGCTTTACCATGACAAGATTCCCTGGCGAATTCTTTAGTGAAATATTTCTTATCTCGTTAAACTGCTTGTTTATTTTTCACTCGTTTACTTGCCGACATTCCTTCTAAAATCACTAATTTATCAAAACCAGACGCAATTAATTTCTATCGTCTCATGATGGAATGACATGCTATCTGTTTATATCAAATAAATCAACTTTCCTCATTAACATTATGACGTAACGCGGTGAAACTGAAACGTGCAAGTAACTCATTTTCGCCTATAAGTTCACCTGGGCATGGAATGCAGAGATGAGATGTCCTCAGACTTGAGCAATTTAAGCACAAAACTTCCTTGGCAGCAGTAGAGACTTCCAGTCCATCAAGGGCTCATCAGCATGACTTGAAATGGCTCAAACTAGCTTAAAATATGGAATGGCTGAAAAAGTTGACTGATGGACTGCACAACCAGCTGTTCCGTGCTTTATTTATCATGGCTTTGCAGTGCGGCTGATAATCATAAAATTGTAGAGTGTCAGTTCTAGATATTTTAAGTCAGTTTGGACCATTATTGGCTATGCAGACGAGCCCTTTTCAGTGAACAGAGCGTCACAGAAATTTTTGTACTTAAATTGTATAGTACGTCTGATGACATTTTTCTATTATATTTGCTAGTGTCTTGCAAACGTAATAAATCTAATAGTGTGATTTAATTGACGCATAATTATCCAGACTTCATGACTGACAGAAGAAACGGCAAATTACCTACTAGCAAATTCGATCAAATTTGATTGATAGTGTAAAAACAATAAAAATATATTTCATTGTAATTGCACGTAGAGTACTTTGCAGTACTTCTATGATAGCAACTTTGCAAGAGAATTGATTATCAAGACTTTTCTTGCATGGCCTGAGTCCCATTATATATTTTGATGCATTCCCAAACATTCACTAATAGAGCAAAAATTATTAGGGCAGCTATAATTTTTGTCGTAATAGGCTGTAGTGTCTCATACTCTCAATTTCAATGGAAGTCAGAAGTCAGAAAGGCTTATTTCTCGATACTGAAATCACGTTATTTAGCAATTGTGGTGATAAGCTAATTTTTTTCCAATTTAGGTTTAGTGAAAATCAGAATTTATCGGTTACAAGAAATTTGTGTACTTTTCAAAAATCGCGGTATGACAACTTCTAGCCAGTCAGCGGCTTCCCATTGGTCAACAGTCATGACTTATGACAAGGCAAACAACACAGTCAAAGTTCATTCATGAAATCAAAATCGTCTTCAACTGATAACAATAAAACACACAGTGATGGCATATGTACAAATGACTCTCAGGTTGATGCATACAGATATTTACATGAAATAGACTAAACACAGAACAGATGCATGAAGTTCATCAACTTAAATAATACAGTATGTACATTATTTAATGTATGTGATACAAAATCACCACATTCCCCCACCGAACACATTGAAATGGGTTTAGGCAGTTATCTCGTAATGTCTATTTAGAAAGACACGATGAATAGTCACCTGTAATATTGGCTTCAAACAGCATTGTCGATAATCCAACGTTATGCAGAATAACTAAGTTTGGCTAATAAGAAGACAGCCGAGGTAAGTCATATTTTCAATAGTTTCTTCAATGGAATTGCAAAAGTAAAATTGTTATATACATATTTACATCAGTTTCGTGACTCACATAGGCACGAATTCAGGAAATTACACGCAAATGTTACACAGGATTTCACTATAAAAAATAGGATTATACAAGATTGCACTCGGGTATGATCGAAGATTGGATTATAATCTTTGCACTTGAATAGTACACTTGAATAGCACCTACATCCTTCAGTCACACTTGAATAACACCTCCATCCTTCAGTCACACTTGAATAACACCTCCATCCTTCAGTCACACTTGAATAACACCTCCATCCTTCAGTCACACTTGAATAACACCTCCATCCTTCAGTCACACTTGAATAACACCTCCATCCTTCACTTGGATTCCCTTTCGGAAGAATTTGAGTAGCTTGAATCGTCGGCTTCATATGACCTGCCCCTCCGAAGTCGATTTCGAGACAATCGGCCTGAAGACTTCCTCCTCCTTGCGGGCCGGACAGATCGTTGAAGTTCTGTCACTCCGGAGCGCGATCCTGAAGATTCCCGAGGTCTGAAATGACTAACATTTCCTGTCGATGGAAGTCCAGTAGATGTTTGGGCTCTGTTTTATTCATTCTGGGAATAATCTTAACCTACCTTAATTGGGAGGTTAGTCGAACCCTTTATTTTGATGCATTCCCAAACATTTACTGATAGAGCATCGCATAAATTATTAGGGCAGCTATAATTTTTGTCGTAATAGGCTGTAGTTTCTCATACTCTCAATTTTAATGGAAGTCAGAAGTCAGAAACGTTTATTTCTCAATACTGAAATCACGCTATTTATTACAATCAATACAAAATGTGAATAAATACTGATTACAATTCACATGACAAATTGTGATGACTTCTATTTACAATTTCGAGAATGAGACAATGAAATGCTGGCTAAGATGAAATGAAATAATAGTCACGCTGGAAGGAGAGAACCTACAAATGTACAATCATTCATCATTGGAGGTATCAATGTCTAATAATGGTCACGAGATATTATTAGTTGGATAACATAAACGGCAAAATGAAGTTTATGTGTGCCATATTCAAGCATCAAGATTGGTAAATGCTTTTCCTATCCAATTTGCTGAGTGTAATCATAATTATTTATTGAACATGAGGTCCGGAGCAGAAAAAAGTATATTTTTATCATCATTACATATAAAGCAAATAAATGACAATCAAGGTTCAACTTAACTGTAATTCAGAAGAAAATCACACGTTTTAGCCCTGTATAATTACACGTTGCTCCGGACCTCCTCGTTTAGTACAAAAATGACATGGACTGATCGTCGATAGTCTCTCTCAATACGATACATGTGAATATTAATCATCTAACAAGTACCCTTCCGATTTCTTTATTGTTCTGATATCATTGGCCATTCTGATGTATTTCGCTAACAGCAATAGATTGCCTTCATTTACCTTCTGCATCATGTCATAGAAATCGTATTTAGAAATATCAATGCAGAACGGTATGAAGCGTGTTCTCATATCTTTGTACAAGGTGCATTCACAAATGAAATGAAATATTGTTTCCACCTTTTGGTCAGTGCACAAATTGCAGATTCGATCTTCATAAGCAAATTTATTTTTATAACTGCCTATTCTTACCATTAAATCATGGTTTCAAATTCAACTGTTTGAGAAGTTTTTGTATACGCCAGCACCAGGTATAGAAATATTTTATTTTAGCCAAGTTTTCTTTACATTTTTATTATACATTTTTACAGGTTATAATACATTTTTTGCTATTGCAAAAACTATTTTAATCCAATAATTGATTGCTGCTTTATAAAAGTGATATTCAAAAGGTCGCTGACTAAATTCGCTAATCAGGCAATAATTTGTTTTCTTGTTATTCAAACGATACAAACGTTTCTGAAATTGTGTTTGTATTTTATTGAGATCAGATAGCTTATTGTGAAAACAAAATTCTCCACCGTATTTCATTTTCGATAGAGTTAGCATGTCGAATGTAATCTTCATGACTAATCCATTCACATGCCGAAATTTTCTCAATTTTTTGGCTGTCAAATAGGCAGATTTATTACCCTTCTTGCACAAATATTCAAGGGTCTTTTTAGTGTTATGTGAGAGCCACAGACCTAAATATTTTTATTCCTTTACTATTTCAATTCGTCTCTTTTCAACGTTGAAGTCAATAACAAGATAGTCATCATCATATTTATCATTTTGGACCATTGCTTTTGTTTTTTCATAATTAATTTTCAGTCCATTTTTTCGACAAGAGTTCTGAGCAATATTAATTTGATTTACTAATTCATTTTTGTCGTTACTCATTAGTACAATGTCATCGGCGCATATTAAACAAGGAATCTCGAGATGGTCGATTTTAGCTGCATTGATTTCATTTATGTCAGAGTAAATTTCGTTTACTAAGCTATTCATAAATAATGAGAATAAAGTCGGCGACAAACTATCTCCTTGAGGTATACCATTTTGCGATGTAAATAATTCAGTTTCATTTCCATTATGTAGTATTCTATATTTCTTATCAATTATAAGTTTGTTCATTAGACGGAGAAAATTGCTGTTTGGTAAGACAAACTGTAGCTTCTTAATCAGTAAAGCTTTTGGAACCGAGTCAAATGCCTTTGATAAATCTATGAAACATGGATAGAGAGGTTGCTTGTAATTCTTATGTATTTGGCACATTTCTTTAATGATAAATATTTCATCAACAGTGGAATTAGCCTTTCGAAATCCTATTTGGCATTCGTGAATTATGTTATGATCATCTAACAGTATATTCAATCGTTCATTTAAAATTTTCGTCAATATTTTTTCAACAGTTGAACTCAAATTTATATGCCTGTAACTGGCTGTATCATTTCTATTTCCAGATTTATAGACAGGAGTAATCCAAATTGTGGAGAATGGTAGTAGTAACCCCGTGCCAAAAACAAGGACAAAATGTGAAATGATGAGTCATCATGCTGACTCAGCCCCCCCCCTGGCGAGAGGAAGGAAGTGGCCAAGGATGTGCTGGGAGGAATGGGTCCGAGAGGAAGATACGGGTACCCCCCCCCTCTGGAGGGAAGGCAGGAGTTTTCCAGCTGGGAATGGAATCTCGGAAGGGAGAAGGGTGGAATGTGGGAAGGAAAGGGTGGATGTTGATGGTGTTGGGATGAGAAAAGTTGGAAATCGTCATGAAGGAGGGTTCGGATGTGAAAGTGGAGGTCAGATTTGGAATCTACGTGAAATTTTGGGTGGGGAAGGAAGGCGGGAGGAGTTTTCCTGGGAGGCAAGGGGTAGAATCTCTGAAAACGGCAGAGTTGGAAAAAGACGGGGTTGGGTGGTTTTTGGGATGAGAAAGGTCGGAATTCGGCATGAAGGAGGTCTCGGATGGGAAAACGGAGGCCAGATTCGGACTCTACGTGAAATGTTCGGCGTTAGGAAGGACAGTTTGTCCAGCGACATCGGAGAGAAAAAGTTTTTGAGGAGGGGACGTTCCCCTCCCCTCCTGCCAAAAACTTCCAACTTTGGTGTGAGAGTATTAGGGTAGAAAAGAGTCGAGCAATATCTCATTTGAAAGATAAAAGTGAGAAAAATGCAGTGAAAAGCACAGTTTGGTCCAATTTTCCTGACTTTAGGGAGGAAAATTGCAAGAAAACGGCAGAGTTGGAACAAGGCGGGTAGCCGTTGATGGTTTTGGAGGATGAGAAAGGTCGGAAATTCGGCATGACAGGAAGGTCTCGGATGGGAAAAAAACGGAGGCCAGATTCGGGACTCTAAAGAAGAATAAAATAAAAACACTAAAAAAGAAAAATAAAAAAAAAAAAAAGTCTAAAAACAAGAAAACAGGAAAAGAAGAAAACGTCTAAACAAAATAAAAGCTACAAGAACAAACTAAAAAAAAGACAAAAAAAAAAAAAAGGAAAAATCTAGAAGAAAAAAAAAAAAAAAAAGATAAAGAAACAAACAAGAAGAAATTATAAGCAAAAAGAAAGAAACAAAAAATAAACAAAAAAACAAAAAAAAAAAACAAAAAAAACAACAAAAAAAAAAAAAAAAAACAAAAAAAAACATAAAAAAAAAAACAAAACAAAACAAAAAAAAAAAAAAAAAACAAATAAAAAAAAAAACAAAAAAAAAAAAAAAAAAAAACAAAAAAAAAAAAAAAACAAAAAAAAACAAAAAAAAAAAAAAACAATAAACAAAAAACAAAAAAAAAACAACAAAAAAAAAAAAAAAAAAAAAAAAAAAACAAAAACAAAAAAAAAAAAAAAAAAAAACACCCAAAAAAAAAAAAAAAACAAATCACAAACACAAAAAACAACAACAAAAACCAAACACAACAAAACCACCAACAACCCACCCCCAAAACCCCACAAACCCCCCACCCACCCACCCCCCCACCCCCCCCACCCCACAACCCCCCCCCCCCCCCCAACCCCCCCCCCCCCCCCCCCCCCTCCCCCCCCCCCCCCCCCCCCCCCCCCCCCCCCCCCCCCCCCCCCCCCCCCCCCCCCCCCCCCCCCCACCCCCCCCCCCCCCCCCCCCCCCCCCCCCCCCCCCCCCCCCCCCCCCCCCCCCCCCCCCCCCCCCCCCCCCCCCCCCCCCCCCCCCCCCCCCCCCCCCCCCCCCCCCCCCCCCCCACCCCCCCCCCCCCCCCCCCCCCCCCCCCCCCCCCCCCCCCCCCCCCCCCCCCCCCCCCCCCCCCCCCCCCCACCCCCCCCCCCCCCCCCCCCCCCCCCCCCCCCCCCCCCCCCCCCCACCCCCCCCCCCCCCCCCCCCCCCCCCCCCCCCCCCCCCCCCCCCCCCCCCCCCCCCCACCCCCCCCCCCCCCCCCCCCCCCCCCCCCCCCCCCCCCCCCCCCCCCCCCCCCCCCCCCCCCCCCCCCCCCCCCCCCCCCCCCCCCCCCCCCCCCCCCCCCCCCCCCCCCCCCCCCCCCCCCCCCCCCCCCCCCCCCCCCCCCCCCCCCCCCCCCACCCCCCCCCCCCCCCCCCCCCCCCCCCCCCCCCCCCCCCCCCCCCCCCCCCCCCCCCCCCCCCCCACCCCCCCCCCCCCCCCCCCCCCCCCCCCCCCCCCCCCCCCCCCCCCCCCCCCCCCCCCCCCCCCCCCCCCCCCCCCCCCCCCCCCCCCCCCCCCCCCCCCCCCCCCCCCCCCCCCCCCCCCCCCCCCCCCCCCCCCCCCCCCCCCCCCCCCCCCCCCCCCCCCCCCCCCCCCCCCCCCCCCCCCCCCCCCCCCCCCCCCCCCCCCCCACCCCCCCCCCCCCCCCCCCCCCCCCCCCCCCCCCCCCCCCCCCCCCCCCCCCCCCCCCCCCCCCCCCCCCCCCCCCCCCCCCCCCCCCCCCCCCCCCCCCCCCCCCCCCCCCCCCCCCCCCCCCCCCCCCCCCCCCCCCCCCCCCCCCCCCCCCCCCCCCCCCCCCCCCCCCCCCCCCCCCCCCCCCCCCCCCCCCCCCCCCCCCCCCCCCCCCCCCCCCCCCCCCCCCCCCCCCCCCCCCCCCCCCCCCCCCCCCCCCCCCCCCCCCCCCCCCCCCCCCCCCCCCCCCCCCCCCCCCCCCCCCCCCCCCCCCCCCCCCCCCCCCCCCCCCCCCCCCCCCCCCCCCCCCCCCCCACCCCCCCCCCCCCCCCCCCCCCCCCCCCCCCCC